>VZRN01001103.1:0-93794 GCA_013397935.1 Dasyornis broadbenti | reverse complement strand
CCTTCCCTCCCTCCCTCCCTCCCTTCCGATTTTTGAGGATATCGCTCATTGTATATATTTATATCCTTTCAGTGTACATACATACCCAGGAAGTTAAGCAAGGCCAAGTGCAAGGCAGGGCAATCCCAAGCACAGGTGCAGGCTGGGCAGAGAACGGATTGAGAGCAGCGCTGCGAAGAAAGTCTCAGGGGTGTTGGTGGATGAAAAGCTCAGCATGAGCTGGCAATATGCACTCACAGCCCAAAAAGCCAAACATGTCCTGAGCTGCATCCAAAGCAGTGTGGGCAGCAGGGCGAGGCAGGGGATTCTGTCCCTCTCCTCTGATCTGGAGGGACCCACTTGGTGCGCTGCATCCAGCTCTGGAAGCTGCAGCACAGGAAAGATGTTGAGCTGTTGGAACAAGTCCAGAGGAGACCCAAAGATGTTCAGAGAACTGCTGCACCTCTCCCATGACAGGCTAAGGAAGCTGGGGCTGTTCCGCCTGGAGAAGAGAAGGCTTTGGGGAGAACTTGCAGCACCTTCCAGTCCCTAAAGGGGCTTACAAGACAGCTGGAGAGGGACTTTACACAAGGGCATGTAGTGGCAGGACAAGAGGGAATACTCTTAAATAAAAGGAGGGCAGGTTTAGATTAGAAATTAGGAAAAAATTCTTTATTGTGAGGGTGGTGAGGCACTGTAACAGGTTGCCCAGAGAGGCTGTGGACTCACCATCCCTGGAAGTGTTAAAGACCAGGCTGAATGGGATTCTGAGAGACTTGATTTAGGGGCAGAAGGGTTGGAACTGCATGATCCTTGAGGTTCCTTTCAACCCAAACAATTCTGTGATTTTATGACATTGAAAAAAAACCACCAGAAATGTTCAAATGTTCACTGTGTCCATTCTATGTGATGCAGCTGAAAGGAAAAATACTTCTATTTGTAATATTACATGGCAGTGCTTGTTGTTTATAAGATTAGTGAAAAGCTTGTTTTAAATGGTAGCTTTGGGTTTTTTTGTGCCTTAAGAGAAGTGCTCTTAAAAAACAAGGACTGAGAAGAATGTGGAATAAGCTAAGGTTGCTACTCACTGTCGCTCATTATTTTGCTCATGCAAGCAACAGAATGAACTTTATTCTGCATCCCTGCTGTCTAACAGAGCTGTTCATATAGGAGTTCTCAAATAGCTCCTGGCTGCAGTGCAGATGTGACGATGATATTTGTCCTGATGGCTTTGCAGGCCTAATGCAAAGAAAGCGATAATAAAAAAGATGGAAACTGGTGCTCTATAGAGTTGGGAATTGGCATTATAAGTGTAATAACCTCAAAGCTACTCAGGGCACATATCTACAGTTAACAAAGTCATCCGTTTTTGTCTTACACTGGATAGCACCCAAGAGCACCAAACAAAATTAGGAGATGCAGCTCGGTGCACTCAGGGATTGTGATGTACGATGCTGTTGCTGTGCAGGACTGTGGGTCTGCATGGTACAGTGCTGAGGAACAAATGGTTGCAATTAACTGGACTAGCAAAACAAATTTCCAGTGAACCATAGGACAACATTTTGCTATTTGGTCTTCACATAAAAAGCCAGTAAGTTGCCAGTTTGAGCTAGAAAAATGCAAGGAGCAGAGGAATTTTTTTATAAGAAGACAGTCATGTGAAAAAGGGTAGAATGTATGTAAGCAGTGAGACTTGGTTTATATGTTTAATTCCAGCTGGATAACTCTTGTCTTAAAAATAAGCCTTTCTGATAAAGAAAATTAAACTAAAAATCTGCTGCTTTCTGAGTTTTATTTGATGTCCTCACAGATGAATTGACTTGAAGGGATACAGAGGCCCTAGACTGGTTAAGTTCTTAAGTTTAATTTAAATAGAGGATTGCTCATATTCTTAACACATTCCTGCTAGATTGGCACTTTTGGATAAATTACTTGATGCAGTTCTAACTTGGACGGTGTTTGAAAGTACAGATTATCACTCAGCATAATATATTACTTAGAATACGTTGAAAATGGACTTAAAGAGTGGTTCTCAGTATTTGCAGACGTAGAGTATAGAAAATTCTGCTTTACTGCTTAATAGCGTCCTTGGTTTGGGTCTCGTAGAGTCATAAAATGGTTTGGGTTGAAGAGGACCTTTAAAGACCATCTGTTCTGATCCCTGTGCTATGAGAAGAGAAATCTTTCACAAGACCATCCAAGCTCCATCCAACCTGGCTGTGAACACTTCCAGGGATGGGGCATCCACAGCTTCACTACCCTCATTGTAAAAAAAATTTCTTCCTTTTATTTGGTTGGGTTCTTATCTCCTTCAGGCTGAATAGGAAGGTTTTTTTCACTGTCTGTTCTTTGTTAAGGTATAAGTGACAGTCTTTGTGCAACAGTTCCCTTACTGTGAGTTCCAAAGGTTAATGACCACAGAAACATTGCAGTATATTGAAGTTTGACAAGACTTTACATCGTGCTAGTTCAAGTGAAAGCTTAGCATAATTATTGCCCTATTTTTTACAGCTGTGTTGTTATGCAAGTTTTGTTAACACTACTTGCCAGTGTTGCTACCCTTAAAATGGGCATAATGAAATCTAAAATGTAGAATTGAAAAGAGGTTTAGCCCATAGGAATGATTTAGATTTTTATTAAAAGGTAGCCTAAGGAACCATCATTTTCTGATTGAAATATAATATTAAATTACTAGTAAAATCACCTCCATAATATAAAAATTATTTTTTAATTTGGAAAGTTTTAATCCTCATAGAGCTGGAGGAAAATAGTGTAATGGAGATGCTTACTTTGAACTGTTGTGTATTTAAAGCTTTGAATCCTGGTTTTGAATGTATTTTAGAAATTACTTTTGTAAAGGCTTGGAGTAGTCTGAAGCTTGAGGATTAGAGATGAATTGTGGGTAGCTGGTCAGCTAAAATTTAACAAGCTAAAATCCATCTAAGCTTCTGGAATAAGGACAGTCATACAAAGTCATGCATTTTTCCCTCAAAATTTCTAAAAGCTGCTCAACAGTCAAAAAGAGGTGTGACACAAAAGCAGTAGCTTCTAAACTAGCTATACCATTATGTCAACATGTAAATTGATGTAGTAGTTTTTCTGTCCTTTGGAATGTGCCTTTGGAGCTTCACTGAGTTGTGTACAGTGATGGTCAAACCTTTGATACAGATAATTTAGGACGTATTAGTTAAAATGTATTTTTAGTTGAAGCATGTTTTTCTTTTTTTCCTTATATCATGGAATCATAGGATGTATGGTGGAAAAGAGCTGAGCTGCACAGATACAATTTTTGTCATGCCATGCCATTTGGCCACAGGATAAGGGGTCAAAAGCAGTCCTGGCTGGATTTTATTTACTAATGCAGATACAGACTGTGACAGTCAGAGAGAGGACACTTTGAGTGACGCCTGACAGGCTTTGAGAGATACAGAGATCTAGGTCCAATGTGTTCTTTCCCTGCTCTTGCTGATGTTTATTATTTTCTTGCTTATGCGTATTGCCTTTGCTTCAGTTGAATCTCTTTTGAAGGACTGAAGAAAAACTCATGATTTTCAGTGCTTTGGTTTGCTTGGCATCATCTTCTGTTAAACACGTTGTTTATGAGAAATATTAATTTTCTCATTTGTGAACATACAAAACCCCATGGCAAATGAACCAAACCCTTACCCAAAATTTTGATAATGTCCATAGAAAGAAAATCATACAAAGAGATTTGTGATTTCTGTCAGTTGGCTGCAAGCAGACCTATGACAAATGCTTGTAGTTAATGCAACACAAATTAAAAATGTATCTAAATATAGAACTGTTTGGAGTCATGGATAATTCTTTGTCACTTTTTTACTCAGCCACAAGTAACAGTGGTAAGAGTGTTTACACTTCATGTTTATTGGAAGATTCACTCTAGTTGGCTTATCTTCTGCAATTTCTTAGGCAGCTAAAATACTATATTCATGTTTGCTAGGGGAAAAATATATTTTCATATATATATATATATGTATGTCCTTAGTGCCAGTAGCAAGCTAATTTTTTATGCGGAGTTTGCAACTTACATAAATGTGTGTAAATGTTTTCAACAGGTTATATCAGTCTGTAAAAATTCTGTACTCCTTTGGGATTTTTGTGACCTATTCGATTCAGTTCTACGTCCCTGCAGAGATTCTCATTCCAGTTGTCACCTCCAGAGTGAGGCAGAAGTGGAAGTTACTCACTGAGCTTGTGGCAAGAGCACTGTTAGTCTGCTCAACCTGTAAGTATGTGTAGAATATCCATATAAAAACTTGCTGTTATATTTTGTTGGGACCAGCTCACTTAAATATATGTTTTGTTGTTTATTTTTCCAGAGGCTAGCAAACCTGAAATTTTGTTTCTACAGTTCACCATGTTTTGTCTTTTACGAACAAATGAAACGAATGTTGTATTTGTATTTTAACCACACTTGTTTTAGTAGGTATCACCAATTATTTGACAACCATATCTTTTGCCAGTAATACCATAAAGCTGCCAACTGGAAAATAAACCTTTTTCAAATAAATTTTTGTGAGGAGACACACATTGCTGATAGTTGTCACTGTTTATGTATGTGATCTTCACTACGTGCTTGTCATGGGAAAATCCATTCTCTGTTTTGTTGATCTGAGGATTAAGCCTAAAGCTGTGCTGGTCTGTATCCATAAAGTAGCACTGACAAACATTGATGCCTGGTCACAAAGTTCATGAAGTGCCTCTTACTTTAGGTGATAATGCTCTGAGGTAGTTTTGCATCTCTATCCTCACTGCCTGTTACTCCTGTTGTTTTTCTCACTTGTCCCCTAATCTTCCCGTCCCTCCTTCCTCCTTCCGTCCCCTAATCTTCCCTGTGTCCCTGCTTTCTCACAGCTAGTCTAGATCTAGGTACTAGCAGGTGTCAGCAGAGCTCATTGAATGCTGAGTGGTCTCATCCAGGTATCAGTACTGAAGGTAATGAACTGCGGAGGAAGTTTAGCTATGCCTTTACAGCTCCCAGCCAAAGTACTCAATAATGTAGGAACCTTTTCTCAAAGATGTTATAAAAAAATTCTTTCTACTACAAGCTGTCTTCTTGACTTGACCATTTGTATTGAAATGAGCTGTTAATACTTTAAAAAGAATCAAAACTGCTAAGCAACCAAAAAATGCTAAACCTTGTTTTTTAGCTGAAAGTATTGATGATATAGAAGAGTTTTGGATTGTTGTCTCCATTCTCTTGATGAATGCAGCAGCTAATGTGCTGGGTGATACGTAGGGATTTTTGTCAAAGAAAACCTTAACATCCAGTGAGACCTTCTTAAGGTCAAGCCTGGTGAGAAAAAGAGTTTAATGACAGTGCAATTTAATGACTACAGTAAGCAAAGGGAAATACCATCAATCTAATAACTTGCTGTTCTGAAAATACATCTGCTTTGTGAAGTTAAAAGAAAAAAAAAGAAAATGCAATGTTTTCTTGAATGATGAAGTGTGTATCTCCTGAAGCATCATATAGCCTGTGTTCTACTTCAAATGATCAAGGTGTTAAGATTTTAAGATTGAGAATAAATTAGTAGCTCTTCTAATACCTGAGAGCCATCTAGATCAAAATACTTCAAGGTTCAAAATGCTTTTTAGTGTGTCTCCAGGACACTAAAAGGTCAGCAGGTCTCCAGTCCCAATCACACCTTGCTGTCATGAGGCCCTTGACTTCTGTTCACTCTCTATTGCCCTTTATGTGCCCCTTATCACCTGCCCTGGTAATGATGTCACAATAGTTATGAAAAGCTAAAAATCTTGTAGATCCAAACTGATGCTTACAGTCAAAGGTTTCAAGAGTTTATAGGGTGAAAGATATTTTCATATGTGTGTCTGATGAAAAGAGCCTGTGGTCAATAGGCTTAAAGGCCCATTTCCCTGTTAGACTTGGGAAGATTATAAATTACTTCATGATATTCAGCTATTGTTTTTTTTTCTTAATTTTATCATTAACCTTTGTAATTTCTGGGTAGTCTGAGAAGGGAAAACTGGGAAACAATCTCCAAGAAAAGAAAGTAGAAAAAGAAAGGGAATTAGCCATATATATGTAAAGATACATATATACAAAAGATATGGCTATATAAAAAGATATAACATTAGAATGCTGTATCTTTATATCTTTGAAAAAAAATGTATATAGTAAAATTGTACCTAGTTTATGCCACTGAAACTTGCCTGTGATATGAATCTCTAAAATGGAGCTGCTGAAGTGTTACAGGTGGTACTGGGATATTTGAGGATATTAAATTGTTTGCTGCAAGGCACAGAAAAGTCACATTAAAAGTTTGCTCTTAAAGGTTTGATATTTGCCAGACTGTTTTGTGAGATGTTGTATTTATCCTAACGGCATTTCAGGTTTTTTCTAAGTGATTTCTACAAATTGTATGCGTGCAGTGTCTGTAATACTTTTTCCCTAACAATTGTGTAAACTCCCATGCTTACATTCATCTTCTGTTTATCATTTTCCATTGAAGCACTGGTTTTAAACAGAATTAATTTAAATGGCTTCATGTTTCACTCAGTTTCACTTTGTGTAAGTGCAAAACATGGTTCTTAAAATGATTCAGAAAGTGTTTCTTTAATAGAACGTAAAAATCCAAAACCTTTTAAATTGAATTTTAAAAAGTAAATGGTTTTGATATCAGTGACGGAATATGTTGTAATGTCTGGACCATTCAGAGGTCATACACTGATTAAAGGGAGTCTGCTTGCTTGAAAATAATTCTTTGAGAAGAGGAACATCAGCTGTGTTGCTAGTAACACATTAGCTTTATAAGAGAAGACACAAAAAAATCACTTGTTACTCATTCTTGGGGCTTCTGCATTACTCAAAAATTATGTCATTGTTTTATTGTTGGAATATATGAGAAACTTGTTTTGGAAAAAGCAGACCCTGGAATTTTTTTTTTTTTTTTCCCTTTTTTTTTCTGGTCTGATAAGGTTTCTTTTAAGTAAGGACTTGACAAATGACCAGAGATGTAACCCACACCCAAAAGCCATCTGTGTTGCTTAGGACTTTTCATTATTTACTTGCTCACTTTTGGACACTTAGCATTGCAGGAGAATGATCACAGACATCTTTTGCATTTTTAGATTTCCATGTTCTGCTTCCTCTGCTTTTCTTTGCTTTCATTTGCAAGAGACATACATCTCTTCGTCTTTGCTTGGATTTCACTGTGTATGGTGTAGCAAGTTGGAAGATCCCACCATACTTCATAATTCCTGACATAAAGCCATTGTTTTACAAACTCAGATGAGCACCTTGTGCACTGAGTGGGAGGGCGAGCTAAGCTTGTTAGAAGTCCAGCCTAGAGCTGGAGGCTGGTTTTGGTGGGTGCTGAAAGCAGGTGGGAGCTGGACGTCTGGCTAACTAGGGAGAAAGGGGATTGGAAGCTGGACTAAGCGTCAGTGTGGTGGGCAAAGGTAGAAATTAGGAACACACAGAAATAGAAGGAATAGGACAAGAGCCCCCACGAGATTTGGAAAGGACTAGAACAGATATGCAGGTGCAGTTTTGTGTGGATACTGCCTTGGTATTTGTGGCAGTTGAATTCCAGATAACCTCAGCACTTGGAAGTATTTGTCAGGGTGGAATTTTTATAATGTTGAAAGTTTTTACCCCAATTTTACATATTTAAAACACGCCACAAATATAGTTTGGATCTGTGTTTGCTGCATCTGCTTGGGTAGAGGTTGGGCATCACGCCTGTGGTTCAGCCCTTACCCAAGACTGTTATGTGATAGGATTGTGTCTCCAGCACACTGGGATTAACTTTTAAAGTGTGAAGCCTTTTTAGTTTGCTTCTGAAGGAACTGGACCATCCTGGATGAATTTTTAGAAGATTATTTAATATCGTTACATAGAATGTTGTAAGTTTTATCTTTCCAGGGGTCAGTTTGTCTGGGAGAACAAGAAAAAAACCCCCTTTTTACTCAAATCAGTTCTGTTATGCCCATTGCTTGAAATAAACTGCTGTTACATCATGAGCGTTCTTTACTCTCTCTTGCTTACTTGGTACTGAGATCATGGGGATTCTGGGAGGGCAGAATTTGGAGAGGTTTTTATTAGCTTAAGCATTTAATTCTCCCGTGTTAACAGCTTCAAAATATGCCGAGAACTTGGAGACTGGGAGAAGATCTGCCAATCATTAGTCAGTGATGATGCTAAATGGCGTCAAACATATTCACTTCTATTGATGCCTCACTAAAAATTGTGGTAAAAAATTTAGGATGGGGAAGAATATAAATTTCTAGTAGAATGAAAATGTAAATATCTCACTGTCTAGCAAAGGCTTACTCATGTCTTCTGACTGAAGGGCTCTGAAGTTAAATGTGCTTGCTGGATGTGCTGGAAGAAGTACGGAAAAACAAAGTAGTATTGAGAAACTATTTTATCTGAAAAGGTGGCAGCAAATCCATGAAGAAGCAAAGGAATAAAATAGAAAAGAACATTCAAGCATTACTTTCATTTTTAAGAAAGAAGTTGTGTTTGATTTATTAAAGATAGTAGTGAAAGAATTATTTTTCGTGAATAGGTAAAAGCTGCTGAAGAGTATCACCAAATATAATGGAGAAAACTGGAGTTGAGCATTAATAGTATCTTTCATCCACACAAGAAGTTTGGAATATTATTTTTTTTAATAGCTTAATTTAGGGCTGCGTTCCTGCAGCCACGGTTCTCCTGATAAAATGAAAATTAAGAAATACTGCATTTGCATGTGGATGTGGAGATATCACTTGAATTGTCAGCTGTTTTGATTATTACCTTGAAATGAAAGAAATTTAATTGAAGGGCTGATCAGCTGAGCATGAAAGGAACTGTTACTGAGCTGCTTGCCATTAAGTCTGAGCTTAGTGTGTAATTTTACCAAGAGGAGAATAAATGCCTTATTCAGTTTAGCTTATCAGTTACGCTTTCTAAATATTTCCTCATTTTAACTGTACCTGGTTTTAGGAAAGAACAGTTCTTCATGCTGAACAATTAGACAGAAGATAAGATGATGTTTACCGTTGTGTTGTCTTGCACTGTTTACTGACATTGTGCCAATAAAATACTTGCTTAGAGTAGCTGCAGGAGAGGCAACGTGAAGGAGTTTTATGATTTTAATGCATGCTCTTAGGATGAAGTGATAATAATTTCTGTAGGAGAGGCTTATGTATCAGTTTTTAAACACTGATTTTTTTTTTTAGTAAGAGTTTATTTTCGAGAGTAATAGTAATGACAGAAAAATGGAATAGATAAATTAGTGATTTAAGAAAATTCCAGATGTGATACAGAGTATTTGTATGGACTGCTAAGAGGTCCGTCAAAGTGGGCTTAAACACAAAATAATTGCTTATGAATTGTCAAAGGAGTAAAATCAAATATTTGATCACTTCAGTTAATTTTTTTCCACTGTGTATTGGGGTTTTGTTTAGGGCTTTTTGGGTATGGGGAGCTGATGAGCATAATCCTTGCTTCCAAGTAGACGATCCTGCACTGTGGTTTTCAGTTGAGAGATGATCATTGTGTGGTTTTCAACATATGCTTAGGCATGAGAAATAGATGTGTAAAATCAGTTTCTTTCAACCTTTGTGAGTGTCTTTGCAAGAAGAATAAATCTCTTAATTTCAGGGTTGGTATATCCTGATTAGGATTCCTTTCTATTGATGGTTTGAATATGCATTATGAATTATGTCATATCTTATGCATTGTCATTGGTGTAGGCATCAATTTATGGACATACAGTAACTTACATTCTTTTTAACAGTCCAAATATCAAAATCTTTTTTTACCTGATTTTAATGTATGGATACCAGATATCCGTGGTTTATGATTAATGGTTAAATGTTATGGTCTGTTTGAATGGTGATTGAAGTGTTTCTTCTTGCACGTTGTTCTAGAGACATGAATGTGTGAATACATTTTCCAGACAGAACCGTAGGGACCAGCAGAATGGTGTAACGTTAGGATTCATCATTGCAAATTCTTATAGAAAGTTATGGTTCTAAAGTAAATTCCTGCAAAGCTAAAACAAGTTCTGCTTTATGTGTTTGGGGTTTTTTTTCATTGCTTTGGTGTATGTTGGACTTCGGTTCAGATTTTAGTTAGGATTCTGTGAATAAATTCAGATATTGAAGTACAGTTCTTTTCCAGAAGACTTTAATGCGACAGAAAGTATGGGCTTGAATATCTCACTGGAGATATTCAAGAACTGTCTGGACAAAATCCTGTTCCATGTGCTCTAGGTTGGCACTGCTTGAGCAGGGAGGTTGGACTAGGTGACCCACTGTGGTCCCTTCCAACCTGACCCATTCTGTGACTCTGTGATTCTATGATTTGTGATTGAGGTGGAAAATGGAAAATTTTGAAATATTTGTAATAAGAAAATTAAAAAGTAATTTAGGGCTTGTCATGAAATTTGCTTGATTTTCTTTCTGAGACATTTGTTCCATTATTTACAAAAAAAAAGAAAACCAAATAGTTTAGCAATTCATTTATGTATTCTGAAGCAGTTGATCATATTCTGGGGCAATAATGATTTTAAATTCTTTAAATATTAATATTTTAAAAATATTATTCCTTTTTGAACACTCCTTTGTAAATTGTATTCAGGTAAGATGAAGTGCAAGTAGAAGATTCCTAATACCGTTGACAGTGTAAACGTACCTGTCAGTCCGTGCACTGAAGATCTGAGGTCATGCCTGGCATAAATTGCCAAGTGCTACGTGGGTTAAGACTTGCCTAGTTCAGCACGGAGAACTCTGTTCTTTGCATCTCTGCAGCTGCAGTGGTCATCCAAGCTAGATTCCTTTAAAGCAAGAGAGAGGAACAGATGCTTGGAAAGACACAATTTGTCTGATCTGGTTTTTTTGCTTCTGGACAAGTTGAACTGGGCCACAGAAGCATGTATTTTCTTTTCTGGCATGTTTGAAGGAATATAGGTGAGAAATACATCCAGCATTTGGACTGATGAATCCTTCTCAGGAAGGGTGAGAAGTGATACTGAGTATCATGCTCAGTGGCCTGCAGTTCAATCCCATTTTCTCTTTCTAACAATTTTAAAACTAATCAAACCTGCTTTTATTTTTTAGTTCCATACTGTGTTTTCCATCTGTTTGCTTACAAATATACTAAATTGGTGATAGGAAAATTCTTTGTCCAAATAATAAAAATATATATATTCTCTAGATCATAGAAATGTTTATTTGTAACATTTCAATAATTCATGAATTTGTGTCCCTCCATTATTTTAGCCCATTTTATTTCTATGCATGAACTGACTTAGAAGAGAAGGTCATTTATCGGGTTTCTTCTTAAATGTCATATATGAGCCAGTGATTTTCTGTCGTGCTTATTGAGTGGAGCAGCTATTTTTGTATGTACCCCTTATGCATTTTACATCTATTCAGTGCTTCATAGACTTGAAACTTCCTTTAAGATCCAAAGATTCCTAAGGGGAAAGTGAAGGATTCAGCAGATGGAAAAACATCCATTTCTTAGTGCACAGTTACGAGGAAATAGATAACGGTGCTTGGCATTTCAAAATTTTCCCCATTTTTTTCTAGGAGTTTGGTATATGTGTTCCTTCCTCCCTTTTGGTGTGCAACAACACAGAGTTGAAAAGTATATTGAGTTCATGGGAATACCAAAAATAACAGCATGCTGTGCTTTGCTTAGTTGGTTAATCAGAGTATTGTTGAATATTAATCTGTATGTTTTCACTTGATAAGGTCCCTCAGCGTAGATATTGTGATAATGAGCGCCATTAATTTACAGCTACAGAAAGTCCAAGGAACCTGTAGCACAAATGACATCCCATTTGCTTTTTAATCCTTATATTTTCAACATAATGTTCAAAGATTCAATAGTTTATTCCTTCCTGTTGCATCCTGTAAATTTTTTCCATCTATTTTTTTTCTAAACCTGAAAGTTTTCCTAGAGCTGACTTGCACTGCGGCCCCAGACCTTTGTCCTAGCACAAACAGAAGAGCTGTTTTCTAGAGTTTAGGGATAGGGGGAGTAAGAAGAATACTTTTACAGTATATTTTTATGATATGTGAGTCATATTAACATCTTACTGCTTATGAATGTAGAATATCTTTCTCTTGTCTTTGGTTTTCTTTATCCCACCACAGCACGTAATTCCATACTGTTCATCATGCTAGCCCTACCATTCAATCAGAAAAGAGCAGATTGGCTTCACTAATCAGCACAACACCCTGTTCTGTGTTTAACTTTTTTGTGTATTTTTCCATTCAGCAAGCAATGGAACATACTGTGTTTTGACTTGCAGTAATGCTCACTGATAAAGCTGTTCTGTTGTCAAAATAATGTTTTGATGTCAAAAACTGTATGTCTGGTTCTTTGAGGTCAAATTTAACATGGGGTGTTGTGGTAAGGTTATCTCAACTATAGTTCTTCCTTCAGTAAAAGATACCTTGAATCATGTTGCTGTCCTTCTAAACTGGTGTGAACCTCCTTACTGAAGACTACTTGGTTCAAAGTCAGGTTTCTAAAGGAATGAGGTGTATACAATTGTTCCATCAACATTTACCCCCACAAGGGGCTCTGTCTGTGCTGGAATAAGATCAGATGCCATATTTTTGTTCTTGCTTTTTTACTCCACTCACTAGTATAGCTGCCTGTGATCTTGCTGGTTGCATCTTCTATGGCCTTTCAGATTTCAACTTCCATTTTTGCTATTTTTTTTGAAAATCCACTCATTCCTGTGCTCTGTGTTTATCCACTACTTCTTCAGTAACCATAAACTTTATATTTTGTGACTTGGCTGCGTTTATTTTATTTTTCCATTTTTATTGCCTTTCCCTTTATTTTATGCTTTAATTGTCGGACCTAATTCATCTGTAATATCAGACAAGAAGCCAGAGGATTATTAGTATAAATGCATCAAATGAGCCATTATTATTATGTGACAAGTAATCAACTTGACACGATATATTCCAGATCTAAAGTCTAAGTGATTTGGTGAAGGAAGCTGCAATTATGTGGTTTATGTTTACTTTAATTATCCCTATTTGATAGCTACACACTATATTTCTTGCTGGAAGGCAAAATGATTGCAAATGCTTGCTGCAAAGTGCACCACTGAGAATATGGCAGGAGTTTAATTTTAAGACCTGGTACTTAAGCATATAGACTAGGCTAGAAAAATTTACTGTTCAGTTAAATGTACATTCTAAATGTGTGTGGAGTGTGATTTAACATTTTGATCTTGTTTCAAGATGGCCATCTAAAATTACTTTGTAAAAGTGTCCAGTAGAGTTAGGATACAGCTCAGAGACCTGAATGCTTTCTGATTGCAGAAGCACAGGTTCTAGATTTATTACTTTGCAGAAAAATGGGTAGTGATTTTGGACTTCATTGCGTAAATTAAAGCCCTGTCTGTACAGTGAGCTAATTTTTTAACAAATTCAAAATAATATTTAATGAGCTAGAAAGAAATTGCAAGGCAGATAGCTGAGGTTAAGGAAAGGTTAAAAATACCATGAATGAAAACTAAATTTATTCATTTTTGTGGCTCTGTTGAGCTGGATATCTAAGATCTAATTCTTGTTCATATTTATTCCAAATAAACTGTGGAGTACTGATAAATTAACCTGCCTTCCAAGGATACAAGAGTCTGCTGTGGTATTAGGAGAAACTATGAATTATTTAGCAGCGTTATGTTCAGTAGGAGAAAAGGCACCAGAATCCTTTGAGTTTTGGGTCTTCCCAGGTACATTTCCATGAGTCACTGTTTTAGAAATGACTCTTTATATCTTTTTTTAATTGCTAGAAGGAACTGCTGTCCCATGTAAATCTGGTGGTGTCTGCTTCAAAGCAGAGAAAAGTACTTGAAGTGTTGGGCATATCCATCTTAATTGTAAAGATGAATCCAGTGAGTTACTATCCTTCCTCTTTTATCTGTGTATTTAAAATTTGCCTTTTTCTGTGTTGCATTTATCAAGCTACAGCTTTTAGGTGCCATTCTTTTGTCTGCTGGGTTTAAGGATCCTTTCTGATCACATATTTTGTTCCATGTGTTAATGCAAGCAGGCTATAATTAATTTGCAGTTGGTGTACTCTTTTGTAAACTGTAAGGACTGAGTGTAGGAGGCATTTTCCAATACTTCGTGTTTAAGATATTTTTTATACTTTCTGCATAAAAGAATGCTGACATTGATACAATCTCTTTCACATCTGTTCGGATTGGAAGCGACCTTAAAGATCATTCAGTTCCAACCTCCCTGCAATAAGCAGGGACACCCTACACTAGATCAGGTTGCTCAAAGCCATGTCCAGCCTGAACACTTCCAGAGATGGGTCATTCACAACTTCTCTGGGCAACTTGTTCCTCACAGTGAAGAATTTCATCCTTCTATCTAATCTAAATCTACCTTGTTTTAGTTGAAAACCATTACCCATTGTTCTGTCCCTCTAGCCCCTTGAAAAAAGTCCCTCAACAGCTTTCTTATAAGCCCCTTTTAGGTACTGGAAGGTGCTATAATATATCTCTTGTCTTATCCATTAAGGGGAAAGTATTTTCTTTAGTGCTTACTACAATATTGTTGGGCTTAGAAGTACACGTTAAAACTTGGGAAGGGATCTTGGAGTCATTGTCAAGAGATTTCTGAAACCATGAACACAGTATCCACTGGCAGCATAAAGGACAGTGAAATTGTCAGAAAGCAAGACAAAGGACATTGTTTTGCTGCCATATAAAGCTTGGCTTTCTATGGTTTTATGTGTCAGTGCAGTTGTGATCTCTGTATTTTGACAAGGATGTACTGGGGTGAGAAAGAGTATGTGGAGAAAAACAAGTGTTCACTGACTTCAGCCCACATTCAGCTCTGGGGGATTCAGTGTCTTATTAACATGCTGGTAAATATATCTGTCTTTAAAAACTATTCCTTGGCAAAAAAAAAAAAATTAAATTTGATAGTTTAATGCAAAAATAAATAATACAGTAGCTATTTTTCCATGTTACTCTGACAATTTTATTGGCAATTATCAGAGGAGTAAGAAGATAACTTCTTATTTTCGTTTACTTTTTCATTCTGTGCATAGTAGTTGTGTTTTGTTTTTTCTTCAGTAGGTGGTTGAACCCCAAGGAAGAGAACAGCTTAGTTATTAAATGGTCTGTATATGCATAACTTGGAGTGCTCTGCTCTTGCAATGAGAGAGCTGGAATGACAATAATCACAATAAAAATAAACACACAAATTATTGTGAGCAATTGTTTTAGCTCAAGTAACTGTCATTCTATATAACATAAAATTACAGGGGGTAAGCACAATAGAAATAATTGCTGTGATTAAATACAAACAAAGTGCTTCATAGCAAAATATAAAGCAAGAATACATTACTGCTGATTTGGTTACCAAAGTGCAGGGTAACATTTAAATTCACCGAAGACTATCAGTCTTCAACTTCTTTGCAACAAAGGACTGCATATAATAAAAATCACGGGAGGTTTTCTGAAAAGAATCTTGGGTCCTGTGGTTCTTGATTTTTCAACTTAAATCTAAAAGCCATGAACATAGTAGCATTCATAGAGCAAGTTCAAGATCAATTCTCAGTGCTGAATATTGCCAGTCTCACTTGCCAGCATATGGAACATAATAACAAGTTACATCCTTATGCAGGCAAGGTTATGTTTCTACTTGTTATTGAAGGTTCTTGCTTAGATAAAATGGAACAGAGAGAAGTTATGGCTAACTCTTTTTGCAGCTTGTTTTGTGTCTTACTTATTCAGCTCTGTCACTGGAAATAGATACACTTTGCAGATGAACGTTGTAGAAAAATTGGTATGGTTATTTTCAGGATAGTTCATCTAAGGTTGGTTTTCTGTGTGTTGTGTTAGCAAACACTGGACGTGCTGAACCTCCTTTGAAGCTTTAGAGAAGACTGGAGAAGGAGTTTTGATGTAGGATATCATTAATATTTGCTGTTCTGTCTTTTGAAAAGGCTTAGCAATTCCATAAAGCTGCCTGCTGGTTTATGTATAGCTATAAAGTTATCCTACAAGCTGAGAATCAAAATAATTTTCTCTAATAATATCACAGGGGGAAAGAAATGCAAAATGCATTATGCAACAAAACGGACTATTATGTATATTCAGATACATGTCTGTGTATTTCTTATGCAGACCACAAAACATTAGAGAGAGGAAATTTATGAAGCAGACCCTAACCGCTCTGGTATAAAGTCAAGTTCATTGAGTCTCACACAGCAGTAGAGAGTAGGTCAGCATTCCTTACACTATCGCCTGTAATGTGTGGAGTAAGACTAGAAATCACCAAAATAACAGCTGGGATCAAAAGCATCCATAATAGCTAAAATCCTAGTTAACCTTTTTCCCTGATTGGGGGTGAGTTGCACAGCAGTGTTTCATGCACTAAGCACCAAGGTACTTTCTGCATTTCTCTTCCAGTAAATGTATTTCTCCTACCTGCAGACCACTTTTCTGTGGCATGTTTAAAATGTCTATCGTATTTATATCAATGAATTTCAAGAAAACCACTTGCTAGATGCCTATAACAATATTTTTATCTGATACTGGAGAATTTGGATGGTGCATGTACTAATATATATATGTATAAAGGAGAAGAAAATTAAAGTTAGATAATAGGGAGTAAAGACATCTAACATATTTTAAGTCATGAGCAAAACTCCATATAATTTCAGTTTCATCATTGTAATCTACAGAATACCTATACCTTTTCTTTTATTCAACCAAAGACAATTTATCATGCCTTTCTCCTTCCACAAGCGTGTCGTACTTGAAAATGGTACAGCATTAATGGATATTGGACAATGGGTACTGGACAGGATATTGTAAGTTAAAGAAAAAGTTGTAAATAGTAGAATACTGGCACAAATAATTTAATATAGTATTTTAGTAATTGAGGGGGTTGTGCCTTCTGAAAGATGCAGCTGTAGGTAGGTGTATTAAGCTGAAAATGGTGATGAAGTGTAAGTATGTGTGTTATAAATGGTATTTTATGTATGAATGAACTATATGTTTTCTGCACAGAGAAGAAAATGTGTATCCCTGTTAATAAAGACCTTTGGTCTCAATAGAAACCAAAAAGAACAGGCAAATTCTTTGTTTAAGTTCCATGTTTAAGTAACTACCCAACAGTTGTTCAGCAAAGACTGGAATTTCTCTGTGTACCATTAGCGTAGTCAGTTCATTGAGAAATTCCCATCTATTGGGCATGGAGATGATGCAGGAAATACTTGGAAGAAAATGGCTGAGAAGTTTATGTTCTACTTCTTTAGTCTTCACAGTTCAGAGTGCAGCTCTGCTCCATGCCAGTGGCTGGTGACAGAGCTTCTGCAAAGGTGGTGTATGAGGTTAAAGGGAAATTCTAAAATTTACTTTAAAAAATCTGCAACAGAGTCCTGATACTTATGCTTATGGACAGAGTCCATAAAATACAACTCTTGTTGATGTCAGTTCCTTGGTTGAATCAGGAAAATCATGATACTGCGTTTCTCATGGATGAACTTCAGGCAACTCTGGATTTAGAAGAACTTGAAGAGACTTTATAGAAAGTAGTGGTTGATAGTATTACCAGAGAGGGGTAGTGCATATTTTGGAGAGATGGATAATGCACAAGGTGTCAGTAATTGCTTCAAGAATCATTTCACTCTTCTTTGCCTGTGAAAGAGTAAATCCTGCATGGGGACACTGAACATTAGGAAAGTATTACCTGGGTTTTGATGCAGTTCGCTGGACCACAGCAAATGAAAAGAGAAGAATTATCTATTGCTTGGTTTTTTCCGCATGAAAACACCTGCTCTTTTTAAAAAAAGCTTTTATACTTTCATTGTCCTCTCTTTGGAACTCATGCTGTGAACGTCAATATTGCCTGGGCTATTAAAAATTTCAGCTGGCTACTTTGTATGTGTTGAAACAGCCGGAGAGAGATTGTGCTTGAATGTACTTTCAAGATCTATTTTATTACTAATTTCCTTGTTTCTTTTGCCTTTTTCTCATCACAAAGTTTATTTGTTTGGAATCCCTATACTGTGCAGCAGTATTAAATATTTAATTTCTTTCATGTGCATAGAACCATGGAAAATTGGTGTTTCACAGAAGTGAAATAGTTTCCTAAGGTAAAATTTCAGTTTCCTAATATAAAAATTCAATGTTTTTGAAAATACTCTATCATAAATACTCTTAAAATAAAATTTCTAAAAAGCATAGGAAAAAGTAAATTTGAAGCAGAAGGATTGTTTTGTTATTTATAAGTGTTTCACTTGCAGAAATATTGACTGAATTATTGGTAATAACATATTTTGAGAGCATAAGAATTTATAAAACCAGACATAATTTTCAGCTTTTATATCTGAACAGTTCTTTCATCCGTAGTACCTGTAAGTTTACAAAACAAAACTTAACTCTTTTTTGTTTTTCTGCATTTTGATAGAAGTCCTTCTGTGTTGATTTACGTCTGCATTAAAATACTTTTGAGCATGGGATATTGTTTAAATTTTGGAGTAAAGGAATTGCTAAGAGTGTTTAAGCTTTTGTTTATAGATGAGCGTGAACTTTTTGAGGTTGATAATTTCATTATCTGGTTAGTTACTTTTTGAAACCTAAAGTTGAGCTAGAGTCTTGGGACTTGTTCAAAGTGAAAGACCAGTGAGTTACTTAAAATGTAATTTAGTTTGACCTTAAACCCATGTAGTGTGTACAATGAAGTAATTTACTGCAGCTCATAGTTGAGAATTGAGTTTCTTAGACGGCAGCTTCTTTAAATAATAAAACCGGGTAAATGAGTATATAATTGTAGTTCCCTTAGTTTCATCATTCCATAGCCTTTTCAGAAGGTTGCAATTTGGTTTTCATCACAACCTTTTTAATCAGTGTAGAGCTGTAGTGGTGCAAACTATGACGCAAAAGAGCGAGATGTTATTTTCTCTCCAGTGGTGGGTGCTGGTATTGGCTGCAGCACCACTGCAGAGAGCTGCAGAGTAGATGATGTATTTGCCTGACCTCTAACTCAGTGAGGAGAGATGATGGCAAAGCTTGAAACAATCCGTTGGGGATTTGGGAGTTTCTGGAGCTCATGCAGGAAAGGCACGCTTTGCAAGGAAATGTTGCACATGGAGAAGTAGGGCCAAACAGCTGAATGGCAGGAGAAAGATGGTACCATTACTTTTTCCTGGAGACCTGTTGCTTCCAGGAATGAGAGAGTGCTGATGGTGCTGGAAATGTTTCTTTCTGAGCCCAAGGAGCTTCCAGTCAGCAACATTCCCACAGATGGAGAGACTAAAGCAGTTTAATATAGCTGTTAGTACTTTATGTGCTAAAGCTGGTCAATGCATGCACTGATTATCTCAGATGGATTTAGCTTCTTTCTTTACATGTTCAAATCTTTTGTTGTTCTGAACAAAAATGATTTTTTGCGTGCTTCTATTTTTTGCGTGTTCTTCCAAATTTTAATTGCATTGTCTGCTATGTTTATTTGAAAATGAAGGGATAAATTGCACAATCTGCTTCGATGTTGTACTTACTCTTTTGGGAACAAACAAATTTGGACCTTTAATTTTGCAACTGAATATCTCATTTAAAAGTGTAGCAGTCAGGGTAAGAGCTTTCTGTAAGTGGGAAACAAATATTCTACAGTAGTGTAAATGGTGGTTAAACCTCTGTGATTGCTTGCTTTTTTCAATGACTTGTTTTACAGATACAGGCAATAGCTTTTCATCCTTCTAAGAGGCAGCAGAGAATTCAAAACCAAGCAAAACTTTTCCCTTTAACAGGCATTTGAATTGATTTTTCGATTGTTCATGTTGGGAATGTGATTGGATTTCCTTTCCAAAGCATATAATGCTGAGGCTTTCTGCTATCAGAGCCATCAAGTCCCATCCATTCCAGGTTTTTCATAGGGTATGTATGCATGTATGTATGGTGGTTTTCAACGTGGATTTTGAAATGTCAAGCACTGCAGTAGTGTTGTACTAAAGACACTCCATATACTTTAGGGAGAGACTCCCAACCTTTATCATCCTCCACAGTATTGTTTGCATCTCCATCTTTTTAGGGCAGGGATTTGCTCTCTCCTGAAGTTTGTCTGTAAGTGGTTTCGTACTCCTACAATCCAGCACATGGGAGAATATTTTTTTTAATTATAAGGAGATAATTTTTTTGTAAAAAGTGTATTTCAATATAAAATGCAGAGTGCTGTTAAAGACAGTGCCTTCACAGTACAGAAATGAGACTGGGCAGAGACCCCAGTCAAGACCAGGCTAACACTGCACAGTGCTGGCAGTGGCAGACATGCTGCAGCATCTCAATTAAGTCTAGTTTAATTACAATGCTATATAATCAGGTAGTAATTCTGTCTTATGGATCAAATTGCAATTATCTCTCCATTTCCATTTCATTCCAGTGACCTTTATGTATGAGAAAGCTGAAAACTGTAATGTAATTGTAGGGATTTTCTGTTCTATAAATGCTGATGCTTATCAATATGTAGTAAAAAAAAAACCCTTAAATAACTGAACATTTTAATTAGGTGTTTAGTAAAAAAAAAAAGAAAAATCTTCCTTGCCATTAATTTGATCCCAAGCCAGTGAACTGGGTGAAGTGTTTGGGACTGAGCCTTCATGTGTGTTTTTTATAGATCCTGAAGCGTAAGAAGGGTGAAAAAATCTGGGATCTGTAGCAGTTTCCTGCAAAGGAATGGGAGAAGACAGAACACATTGCGCAGATGCAAGGTTTTATTAATTAACCCTAATATTATATGAGTATAATTCAAGCACAGTGCAGTTGTTACTAGTGCAGTTATAATGACACTATCACTCATAGCCCAAGTTAATTATGATAGAAAAGCTATATGCAATGTGAAATGGCTGTAGAGGGGTGGAAAGTCACTCAGTGGGTACATGAGTTTACCAGATTGTTAACATGTATTGTAGTCTCAGAACTAAGCTAGAACAAGCTAGGCAGAAGTCAGTTTGACTGTTTGTTGGCTAAAGAATTGTTCTCACAGTTAAAACAAGATAAAATCAGCTCAAGCTAGTACAAGTCCAGACAAATTCAGAAACCCTGCAGTCTAGGAATGTACAAAGCCTGTGGACTTTTTCTAATCATAGCAAAATAGTATTTAATGGCTTACATGTTTAATTAAGTTGCAGTTTAAAATATCACTATGGATGCTGACAAATTGCATGCCAAACTGTTGGAACAAAGTTACTTTAACTGTATCAGGTATTTTAAAGGCTACATGCTCTATTTACAACACAGTTCTGTACCAACTTTTTGTAGCAACAGAATCTTCTGTTTACTTGGATAAGAAATCTTCATTTTGTCAGTTCCCAACTTGTAAAATGTTTTCCCATGTCATCATAGTACAATATGCTGTTAGGATATGATGTGTTCATGGAAGAACTGAATATTACATTCCATTGTTAGAAACCAGATGTTTGTTTTGAGGCTTCATCAGCGTTAAGTCTCATTTTCTTTTTATGCGGACAAAGAGTTATTTCTGTTTTCCTTGTTCTACATCAACATCATCTTTCCTCCCTGAAATGGCAATGCTAGTGTGTATGTTTTTGTCTCATGGAGCTGTAAAACATGGTACTTATCCTGTCTACATTGTGCCTTATCTGCTGTGTTGGGGATGGCCACTGAGCTGGTGATGCATATACATACTAGGATAATGAGATGTTCCTTTGTTACCATCTTATGTTCTTGCCACCTACTTGCTTGTCCAAGTGCTCTCAAGAGATATCCTAATCATTAGGTACTTTGGAGTTTAGAGAATTTGTGCCATTTAGCACATATATGACTCATTGCAAAAACTTCGGTTTTGCATGGTGTTCTCACAGTGCAGTTAATCTCCTTTTCCCCTGTTGCTAGTTGGAAGGTTCAGGCTCTAGAGAAAAAGAGACTCTTTGGTCATTTACAAAGAATCTCTGTATCAAGATAATTAGACAGAGAGTATCTAGGATAGAATAAAATACAGACTTTTATGTTGTTAGTAATGCTGGTATTCACAGCACCTGTCTTTGAGAAATGCACATAATGACAATGATACAAGCTTGGAAAGTTTTCTAGTTCTTCTAATGTGGTGTAAAACCCATTATATCAATAGATTAAATTGTTTCACTGTGTTTATTTTATAAGTATACAAAAATCAGATTAGGTGGTCCCTTAAACCTTCATTAGTTATAATGTCACACTGAAAAAGGTAAATGCTTTTATTACAAAGTTCATGCAAGTTCTTCTTCAGTTTAGACTTTATGAAATTAACTTTTATTCTGTCTTCCTTTATGCTCAGTATTGCCATTTAAATTAGTCATCTTCTAATCTGTCTGTGCAACTATATGTACTTCATGTGGCCAAATTATTTTTATTTTAGGCTGATATGGGTTTCTTTTGCTTTTGAAAAATACTGAACTTTTAAATTGTTCATATATTTATTTGTGTGTACAGTATGTATGTTATTTTATGTCCCTTTCCAGGCATTATTTACAACAACAACAGAAACTGGAAAGAATTAGATAAATAGCACCTGTAAGCGGTTCCATTTTACAAATGAAAAACAAAACAGTCTTTGAAAACATGAAAGCAAATCTAGAGTCACAGAGCAGCAGAGGTAGGAAGGAAGGTACCAGAGCAACTTGTCAGCCCTGTTGTCCTGCTCAGGCCCACTGAGAGCAGGCTTCTCTGGGCTTTGTCTAGGTAGGTTTGAATACCTCTGAGGATGGAGACTGCACAGCCCCTCTGGGTGACTAGTTCTCGTGTTGACCACTGTCACAGTGAAGATGTTCTTTCTCATGTTCAGAAAGAAATTCTTGTATTTCAGTTTGTGCCTACTGCCTCTTGTCCTCTGACAAGGCCACCATTTCTCCGCTCACCCCCTCCCTCCTTCCCAGCAGCTGCACAAGGGAACAAGGCATGGGAGGGGGTTAGGTCAGTTCATCACCCAAATCTTCTTCCCCTGCCCGGGGAGAGGCTCTTTTCCTCTGCGTAGCCATGGGTCTCACTTGCAGCAGCCCGCCCGACACTGCTACAGTGACGCTGGTCCCCTCACAGGCAAGCAGTCTCCCCAAAACTGCTACGGCATGGGGTCCATCTTCCACGGGGTACAGACCTCTGAGCCAGGCCGTTTCCATCTCGGGAGCAAGGCTTCTTCTCTTTACTGGACTTCTGCTGGACCACTCTCTCACTCTCTCTCTCAGGCACCCACCCACTCAGNCTTCAGCATGGGCAAGTGGATCTCAGCATTTCCCGTGGGCCCCCATGGGCTGCAGGGGCACCCCCTGCTTCACCACGGCCTCACCACGGCCTGCAGAGGCTGCAGAGCTCCGGCGCCTGGAGCTCCCCCTCCCCCTCCTTCTCCACTGACCTTGGTCTCTCCATGTTGTTTTCCCTCACATACTCTCACCTCCTCCTCCTCCTCTGGCTAAGGAAAAGTGCATGCACCCATTGTTTTGATTTCTTCTTAAATGTGTTTTTCAAAGAGGCGTAACCAACATCTCTAATTGGCCCAGCCTTGGCCAGCAGCATGTCCATCACCTCAGAGCTGGACATGGTGAAGGCTTCGAGAAGCTTCACCGAGGAGCCATCTTTGTGGGCCCCCCCCACTAGAAAAACCTGGGCCAAGCTAAACCACGACACTCTCTCAGCCTCTCATCTCATGAATAATGCTCAATCCTTGGGTCATCTTTGTGGCTTTGTCAAATGTGCATCAGTATGTTTGTGAGCTATGCAGATGTACATCCTTTGGGTTTAAAAATAGAACTTAAAAATGCATTTAAGTGTTTTAAGAGCAAACTTTCTTTAGATCTCAGTTCTACTTATTCTTAAGCTAATTCAGCACTTTGAAAATTCAGCCTAACATTTGGAGACATTTGAAATAAAGAAAAAGATGAGGTCTGAAGGGTAAATAAGAGATTTAGTCGAAAACGGAGTACATTTTTAAATCCCAGTATTTCCTATGTGAGATTATGAGTCACAACTCAGTGAAATAATTGATAGATATAGCAACTTAAAAGACCTTAAGACACCTTTATTTGTGAAAGAGGTGTAGGACACAAGGTAGCCCTTCCTTAAAACTCCTCATATAAACATGAAAGATTTTCATATTTATGGCCAGCCATATAGTAAGGTATATATGTGGTAGAATGTGACTAAATTATAAATTTAGTGCCCAGATTTGTAAGATGATAGCATTTTAAGGAATGAAAGCCTACAATTCATATAGCCTAGATCTAGACAATTATCTAATTTTCTGAAGTGCTGAGCCACCCAACAACTGTAACTGAAGAAAAGTGGTGATTGCTTGGTGATTGACATTTCTGACATCCAGTAGATGTTTGAATATTATTTTCACTGTTTAGTTCCTGATACCTGTCAGAGAGGAATCTGTTATTACTGTTATTAGTGTGAGGTTATTCAGCAAATTTGAAGCATCCACCTATAGCTAAAAAAGTAGATTTAATCCTTCAGCTTTGCAGTCATTTGGAAATGTTTTCACAATCAATACATGCACTGAACAGCAGAGGTAATAAAAGGATTTAGCACTCAGAGAGTGGTTGCAGGTGTTGGACTCATGTCTATCATGCTTTACAGGTACTTGTAGTTACTGAGTAGTGCCTGCTGGTGAAGAGTGGGTACACCCTGTTTGTACCTTCCTGTGCCATTAAACAAGATCTGGAGCTCCACTGCACTGGTCTGCTCTCAGCTCCCATCCTCTTTAAAAGGGTAATGCTTTCCCCTTTCTGTAGCATTTTTTTCCTTTAACTGCTGGTTCCTGTACCCTTGAGACCTACATAGGCAAAAATGAATTCTAGAACTGAATCCATTAGTTCCTGTTTATGTAGGCAGTAGGGATGCTGTTGCAAGAGTGAACTAGGAATATTTTACTACCAAAGAAGTTCCAGCTTCCTGATGAGTTGCTTGTTATCTCTCAGAAAAGACTCAAAATTGCATACATAAAAACTTTAAAAATTTGCTGTTTCGGTATATGTTAGAACTCCATAACATTTTAGCTTAATTTTTTCTGACTCACACAGATCTATCCTATCTAGCTTAAATCACAAGACCAGACTCATTCAGTTCAACATTAGACACTTCCCTGTTACACTAAAATTAGGAGCATCTCTGCCATCAGCATCCTTTGGAGGGGACAAATGCAATTTCAAATCCTAGAGGAGCTCAACTCTGCTTTGAGGGCTGTGATCTCTCATGCAGGCAAAAAGTTTGAGAAACAAGATAATAATTATCAAAGTAAAATGCATGACTGCAGACAGAAAAATCAAACATTTAATTTTAAAAATACATCTGAAACATTCTCAAGGTTGTTTTGTCTACATAAGCATGTTTCATGAAATATCTGATGATGAAGCAGATGGTCCGTATAGGTGCTTCTTGTGAGTGAATCAGTCTTCCAAATTCAGCCCACTTAAATTTGGTACACGAATATACTCTCAGGCATATGAAAACTCCTTTCATTTTCTAGTGGTGTAACTAGATTTTAATGTGTTTTACTTTTCATTGCATGAAGAGTCAATTCTGCAATTTCCTCTTTTCTGGTGAAGTGTTTGCATTTTAGTTCTTTTAACAATTTGGTTTTGTCAGATGGTCCTGACAAACAACAAGAGGATAGTTGGTCTTGTTAAAATGGTAAGTCTTGAAGTGCCTCAGTCACAGATTACTCTGTTCTCTCTACTTCTGCAATACAGTGATGAAATTACATTACAATTACAATTTTCCAAAGACAATTCCAGTGCAGAAAATTCATGCTGGTGCTTCACATACATCATGATTGTGGAGGACCTTACAAACATGAGTTAGGTAAATATCACTTTTACAATGAGTAAAGCACTTGTAAAATGTGTGGAGTTTGCAAGTTAACCTGCCCTCCTAAAAATAGCATCAATAACTTTCTTTACGCCAAAGTAATTCACATTTCATTGTTTAGTAGTTAGGAGAACAAAACTTGTCGCAAAAATCTTAAGTATGGTGATGGTTTACTACACCTGATTGCTCAGTTTGTAGGAACACAAAGAGGAGAAGAAACCATAGAAGCGAGGTGTCCCATAGTGTGCTGGAGCACAGCTGTATTGTGAGTTTCAGAAGCAGAATGGATTATCAGGAGGAGTTCTCTGGGGAGAGATTTTCAGCAATTCTGTGAAACTGCTCATTTCAAACCCTTGTTCTCCAAATGATTTTGTAGTATTTCATATTGTAATTTTCTTTTTTTTTTAATGTCATGGAAGTCTTCATTGGCATCATTATGCCATACACAAGTTGGAAAAGACATTTCTTGTTAGAGATTATTTGTGAGATGTTTCATTGCACTCAAGTTAGGAATTACCATGCTGCAAGAAACATATTAGGTACATAAGAGCTATGGCATCATTGCTGCATTTTTTAATTCAGGCTTCTTAAACCAATTAATGAAACTGAAAATCTTCCCCAGGGATTTCTTACTCATAATCAATCATGATTTTTAAGCATATCTACTTTAGCTGATAAAGGACACCAGTGACATTGAAGAAATTGTGGACAGATCTTCTTTCCTGCATAAAAAGAAATATCCACAAATGAAATACAATCAAAACTTAATAGTTTTCATACCTTACCCTATTCCAAAGTAGCTAAAAACCTGATTCTCATTTCATCTACCAAGGCACAAGTTCTGTGCCTTGGTAGATGAAATGAGCAAAGGGATGAGAGAGAAGCAGATGATACAAATCTACACCAGTCCTTACTAACTGTAATGCTTTTGAAAGCAGAGACATTTCTTGGGTTGCTTTTGTAGAAAAACTTAATAATAAAGAGAAAGAGATTTAGAATGATTTAGATTTTGTATCCATCACATTCCTATTGAGAGAAAACCCCAGGACTGTGGGATCCTTAGGGAACATGTGTGTATCATTTGCATTTTAATTATCACTGCATTGATTTAAATTGAGTTCTTTGGGAGGCTACCATTTACATTGGAAAATGTGATGGAAACTTCATTCTTCTTTAGGTGTTCTTTCAGATCAGAAGGAAATCCATGATTGCCCTTAGCACTAGCTTTTCAAGGTACCTATGGAAGGCAGAACTTACTGCAAATACTTGGTGGATCTACGGAGGACTAAACTTTCTAAGCTTGATGAGAAAGTTATTTAAAGCTACTGTGATGATGGGACCAGTCAGTATAGATGCTTCTTCAAGTTGGAAATGGGGCATGGGATTTTAGGTTTTTTATTGAAACAAAGGAGAAGGAAAATGAAAAATATGCTAAACATAAATGTTTTACATTTTAATCAAATCCTGCAGCTAGAAAATGAGCATTTACCAAAATGCTCTCAAATAAAACTTAGCAATAATGATTTCTCTTGTTAGTGTTTTTTCCAGCCTTTTTTCCTGTTGATTAAATACATTTTTGTCAATATGATTGTGTGAATGCTGAAAAAATTGAATGGATTTCTACGTGGAAAATTTGGCATTATTTTTAAAAAGTCAAGCACATTCAATATGCAGTATGCAGTGTTAAAGTCTGGTCTCAAATTGTGTTATTCTGTATTCCCTAGTTTTGCTATGAAGCTTTGACATCAAGAAATCATGAAATCAACGCTGCCTGTACAGTCTTGATCCTTCCTTTTATCTAAAGACCAAATTATATTTTATATCTACAAATACATGCATTGCCTACATACTCTTCCAGTTGTCAAAGATTTGTGAAAAGCATTTACATTAAAGGTTTAATGTAAGAGCTCCCACTCCCACAAATACACCACTAAGGCAGTGAATGGCACGAGTTTGTCTATCATGTTGTTTCCAGACCAGGCCCTTAAACATGCCCCCATACAATAAGGATGCTGAATGCATTCCTTGCTGTATTTTGAACTTCTACAGTTTAGAGTCCCTTCATCTGTCCCTGGTACAGCTGACAAAGGAAGGGAGTTGTTCCTCCTATAAAAGTATTTCACATTTATTGAAATACCTTTCATTGAATGGGATTAATACGTTAACCCAAATCAAAATCACAAAAGTCTATTGGAGTAAGAAGCAATATTCTTTCATTTTAAGCAAATGCTTATGAGCCAAAATAAACAGGCTTATCAAGCTTTATTTTTCATTTCCTGCCCAATTCTGTCTGGATTTTAGTCATTGAGTTTTTGAAACATCATCCTCCACAAAATCTAACTGTATTTCTACATTTTCTTTTCTCCCAATGCAGACTAATCAGATCACTTTTCATAATGTTCTCATCACCTGTCTGATCTGCATGTTAATTAACTCTTAACTTGTTTGAATGTTCACCATCTCTACTTCAGCATTTCAAGTTTTGACTTCATTACTGCTGAATAAAATATTGAAGTTCCTTCATTTAGCTGTTCAGCCGAAGATTCAGCTTTGTAGAATTGGGAAAATATACCTTAGAATTTGATATCTATAAGTAAGCCAAATATAAAATTTTCAAATATTAAACATACATTGGAGAAAGTTTACATGTTTATGAGACAGGTTTTTTTCCTAGTGCTTTTCTCTTGCTATCCTTGGATATTGCAGATCTTGGAGGATTTATTTTTGTTCTTCAAGTCACTTTCCTCTGTGTCTGACAT
Source organism: Dasyornis broadbenti (assembly GCA_013397935.1). Lineage (NCBI taxonomy): Eukaryota > Metazoa > Chordata > Aves > Passeriformes > Dasyornithidae > Dasyornis > Dasyornis broadbenti. The sequence continues at coordinate 65,227 of VZRN01001103.1, read as the reverse complement.
TTATGTTAAGTGCTGTCAATCAGACACTTATCATGAATTTCTGTGTGCTGATACATGTAAGTCGTCTTAAATTTCAGTTTATCCATAGGAAGCAATAGGCTTGATGAGGTGCCTAAGGGATACTTAGCTTTGACTTGTGATGTTCAGATTTACATGGCCTGGTAGTTTTGTGCAGTGTGCCAACAAAGTTTATCTCATTAGTTTGTCTTACACAACTGCAGGTGGTCAGGCTGTGAGGAAAGCAGTGGGATTATTTAGATGCCATAATATAAAGATACAATAATGGGGATATTTAATACTGACTATTTTTGAGGACCTGAACTAGAAAATTTGGCCATAGCAAATCGGTAGGATAAAATTGTGTTGCACTGATCTCAGTCTTTCTGCAGTTCAGTATACATCTGGGCCAACTGTGAAGTAGTAACTTTAATCCAATTTCTTCAAAAGTTCCTAGCATTTGAATTTTTTTATTTAAGTGATCCTTTAAAACAATTTAAAACAGTGCAAACTGCTATGTATTCTAAGGTCATACTATATTGCTTTTGATTTTGTCCCATAGTTTGGGGTTTTTTGTTAGCAAAACTGAGTGAGGTCAACCATAAAATAGTGCAGTACGCATGATAATGCAGTAACATGAAACTAGTTAAAATTTAGAGTATTTAATATCCAGTACCATAAAGTATTTGGTTAATTCCAGAACATCCACAGCTTATAATGTATATACGTGATTATGAAGGGCTGTGGCCTCTAAGTTTATTTGCATTATTTCTATTCATTTATTTGGAATAGGTAAGAGTATTTAACAGCTACAAAGCTTTTAGAACTTTTGAATATGAACCTGTTGAGAAACAAACCAGATTGTTTCCCATTTCCCAATGTGCAGAAGCATCTCTCTATTGGATGTGTGTGACAGTGTTAGGGGTATTGGCAGTTGTGCTTAGGCAAACTTCTTTAAAGGTACAGACCAGATAGTTATTTGAGTTGAAATTCAGTGTAATCAATGGAAGAGCAGAAAAAGTAGCATCAGTCTCATCCCTAAAGTAATTCTCAAACTGATAACTAAATATTGAATTTTAGAAGAAAATGAAATAAGCTTATTGGGCTTTACATCGCTATAGCAATTTTTTTTCTGCCTTTAACATGGTAAAAGCTTGAAAGATGATCAGAACATCCAAGTTTTATTCCACTAGTTTTACAAAGAGTTACTGTGTCAACACTTAGGATATAAGAAGTGTGCTTGTTTGGAGAGTGTTTGACTGTGAACGTTCTGCAGCTGCTACATCATATATTGCATAGTTAAGCCTCAACTAAGCAGTGCTACGATGTTGATTGCAGCTTGTCAAGCATTGCAGACTGCTCCTCTATACTTAATTGAAGTAGATATTTTCTAAAAGGATGGGTTTCCAGCAACACCACTAGATTTCAGAAGTTTCTATTTTATATAATTTTAAACTGTATTATTATACAGGAAAAGCCTTTCTTTAAATTGAATTTTGTTTTCTTGAATGTAGAAGTGAAATAATTTTGGATCCTTTTCAGTATCATTTCTGAAAAGCTTCATTTTTAGTGTACAATTTTACAGGCAATTGAACAGTAATGTAGAGTAGGCTACCTTTTAATTTCTGACACTATATTTTGTTAGACTTGTTCTATAAAAACAGTGTTGAAGTAGGCAGCCATTTTTGTCCTGATGTGTAACTACTGCATCTTATATATCGCTTTTTGTTTGATTATAAATTCTGCATGGCAGGGACTTCTAAGTATAAAGGAACTTGTGAAAAATGGCACAATTCTGCATCAATTATACTATATGATAGGATTAAAAAAAAATTATCTCCTCTTCACAGTTTTCCCATGTTTCTCTGTTGATACCTATTTACAACAAAATTGTCTGAAGTCAAAAGTGAGATTCTTGTTTACTGAAGGTATGGGAAGTCTTCTGGAAGGAAATAGACTTGTACAAAATAAAATTGATAGTATTTTTATTTCGCATTTTTCACCATGAACTCCTTCTACAGCTATATTATAGATATCCAAATATTTATCATCTCAGTATCTTAGATTTATTATCATTCTGGTGTTTTCTTTCCTTGAGAATCATTAGTTTTCCTTTTGTTTCACTTCTTTCCATCTCCATTTCTTTTAGTGTAGCTAATTCAGGGCTTTCAGAAGAGCATTAGTATGGCAACAACTGAATCAGATGATGGGTTGTTTTCAACTACTCATCCTGATGCAGCTTTGTAACTGTTTGACACTCAGCACATTGAATTGAAAATGACAAGCCTGCCAGTAATAAAAGTGGTGGCTGTTGAGATAAAAACGTTGACTGTGTTTCTCTCAGGAAGCCATTTAAACTGCACTAGGACTACATGATTCAGTGCTCTTGATGGCCTCCCCTTGGGTAAACAGACTTGAATCATAGAATGGTTTGGGTTGGAAAGGACCTTAAAATCTGGTTCCAACCCCCCTGCCCTGTAAGAGGCACCTTCCACTAGACCAGAAGCTTAAAGCCCCATCCAACCTGGCCTTGATTGAACACTTCCAGGGATGTGGCATCAACAGCTTCTCTGGACAACCTGTTCCAGTGCCTCACCACTCTCACATAAAAGGCTTTATTCTTAATATCTAATATAAACCCACCCTCATTCTGTTTAAAACCATTACTTCTTTTTCTATCATGACATGCCCTTGTGATAAGTCCCTCTCCAGCTCTCTTATAAGCCCTTTTTAGGTACTGGAAGGTGCTAGAAGGTCTCCTCAGGGCCTTCTCTTCTACAGGCTGAACAGCCCCAACTCTCACCACTGTCTCAGCCTTTCCTCGTAGGGGAGCAGTTCCATCCTTCTGATCATCTTTGTGGACTTGTTCAAATAGGCCCATGTCCATAGGTTGAGGGCCTCAGAGCTGGATGCAGGTGGGGTCTCTCCAGAGCAGAGCAGAGGGGCAGAATCCCCTCCCTCGCCCTGCTGCCCACGCTGCTTTGGATGCAGCCCAGGACAGATTTGGCTTCCTGGGTTGTGAGTGCACATGGCTGGGTCATGTCCAGCGTCTCATCCACCAGCACCCCCAAGTCCTTCTCAGCAGCGCTGTTCTTGATCTGTCCATCCCCCAGCCTGTGTTGATACCAGAGATTGCCCCAACCCAGGTGCAGCACCTTGCACTTGGTATTCTTAAACCTTAGGAGATTCCCATGGACCCGCTTCTTGAGCTTATCCAGGTCCCTCTGGATGGCATCCCATCCTTCAGGAGTGCCAGCTGTACCACTCAGCTTGCAGTCATCTGCAGACTTCCTGAGCATGTACTCGATCCCTTTGTCAGTGTTGTCATCAAGTAAAGAAAACATCTTAAACATTGTAGCAAAGATTAAAGCTATTCTGAGACAAAACCTTTTTTGTGGTGTTTAGCAGAGCTGAAGCACGTAGCTCAGGAATAAGTTGTGCTGGACTCATTTTGGTATGGACATTAAAGATTAAAACAAAAAATCTTCAGTATTCTGATGGAGAGGTTTTGAAGCAAGTTGAACTTGCATGAGTAAGGATAAAACGACCATAATAACAAAGGTAAAACCAATAAAAGAATAAAAGAACTGTTTTCTGAAGATAAAGGTATCATAGTTGTAATATAATTTATATAGTGATCTTTTAGTCTTAGTGATCTCTTAGTGGAGCAGCCAGCTGAAGTGATAGCTTTTATCATGGCCAAAGCTCTCATTTAGGATGGGTTTGGTTTTGCATTGTTACTAATTCTCAGTGTATTGCTATTCCATTGTCCTTTCAGTGGTAACTTAGTGCCTACACTTCAGAAATTCTTTAAAAATCATTTACTCTTCCTGATCTCTTGCTTTTCTAGCTTAATCCTAGTCTGCATAGCCCAGGATAATCTCTAACTAACAGTGAATTACTAACATAAAAATGAAACTGAACTAGTGTCTTGGTTTGAAAGACAGGTGTCTGCTAAGGAAGGTGGGAACCTCCCTTAGAATAGAGAATATGACCCCCCTTCCCTCTGAATTATTATAACTTTGAGATCAAGGTCTCTGAGGCAAAGATATGGGAAGGTTCTTTACTAGTCTCTACAATGAGGCAAACAAACAATAGCAACAACAAACAAAACCAGAAACCCGGTGGCAGCTTTCTCTGGGCTGCCAGGCACCCTCCCACCCCTTTGGTGCTGTTCCGGTCACGACCAGCAGCGGGCGCTGTTGGGCTCCCAGCTGGGCAGGGCAGAGGCGATGACTCCCCCGAGCCTGCAGGGGGCGCTGTGGCACGAGCTCAGCTCCTCATGTGGATAATAGCGGATGAGCTGGATGGCAGGATGGGCTGCAGCAGGAAACCCCAGAGCAGCTTGTTGGACAGCAGGGCTGGCTCACCCAGGCTGGCAAGCAAAAGGTGGCAGAAACTCCGCAGCAGTGGCAGAACCCACAGTGCGTCCCGGCAGGCGGGGCTGCGGGTCAGCGACAGCTAGGCTTCCTTGTAGCAGCTGCTGGACCCAGCCGGGGAGACGCACACTCCGGGAGCAGGGAAGAGAGTTGGGATCTCGTGCTTTCCCAAATGAAAGCTCACCCAGCAAGGAAGAAAAAACAGATCAGAGCTGGGCTCCCACGGTCCCAGCAAAAGGGAAACTTTCCCCTCTGATGCCCTGAGAGCAAATGACCTTACCAAGTGCTTTTCCTCCCCTCACCACACTCAGCCACATCTTTTGTCTCTTAAGTACCTTGTCGTTAGGGTTACCAAGCAACAGAATGGAAAAATTCCCCAGCCTCCAACAACTAGTTTCAGGGCAGGGGTGAGTCAGCAAAAGAGAAAACAAAATTTTGTAAGTGTTGTACAGACAGTGTCTGATGGCCTAGGAAAGTGAAGTCTCCCTAACATTTGAAAACCAGATTAGATTGCCTCCGTGAAGAGCAGGGAGCTGGGACTTGATGATACATATGGATCCTTTCCAACTTGACATGTTTTGTGATTCTGTAACTCAAAACAGATTTTCACAGAATGTGCCTGTCGTTTTGTGGAAGTCACTTTACAGCAAAAGAACAAATGGGTCCATTACCTAGGGGATGACTTCTCGAGTGTAGAGCTCAGTATAAATAAACCTACTTTTGTGAGCCATCTCATTAAAGGAAACATAAATTTCTGAAGTTTATGTTTATTTCTTTATACTTCTCTGCATAGCAGAAAATGAAATCTGAAGAATTTACTCAATAAAGTCTTGCAAATTTTAGGCATAAGAACTCTGCCTCAGGCTGTTGTAATCTTTACCCTGTCCCATGGTTGTGTTGCTGAATTGATCTTTATTTCATACAAGAATGGATTAACGAAAGGCACGTCCAATTTTCATACTTCTCCCCAGTTTCATTGGTATTTAGCACAAATTATTTTCCCTTTCTTATCAAGTTCTGTCTGTATCTTCAGTGACATCAATCAGCCTGGAGTGATGTGAGTGTTTGGTCAAGTGGTCTTGCCTGTGACTATGGCCTAAAAGAAGAGTGGGATAGCCAGTTAATCTCTTTATTGATTTTTCGCATTGCAGACAGGATATTTATGTTGCCAGTAGAGACAAGCAAACTAATTACTAAGTTGGGCAATGCTGAACACTGTCCTCTCCAGAGGAGCCAGCTCAGGAAAGATAAACATTTTAGTTAAGGAGTGGTTCAGCTTTGGGGAAAAATAGATACAAGAACATTGAGCAAAACCAGCTAAGCAATATTTGCTCAATGATATCCTTCTGACTAATTGACAGTGAAGTCTGAGTACTTGATGGGGAGACTTATGATCTTACTTAAAATACTTTTGAAGATCATTTAGATACAATTCCAAGTAATTTTCAGATACATGCTATAATTAAGACCTATCAAGCATGCTACTGAGCAAGGGAATGAAAATGGCTGGGAAGCTAAGTAATTCTATGAGAAAAGGAAACTGAAAATTATTGTCAAATTCACTTCAGGAATGTATGTAAAATACGGAGAAAAATGCTAAGAGATGTTGTTACCAGTCAGATTGTTACCAGTCTTTGCAGCTTACACACAGAAGCTATTTCTCCCTTGGAGTATTGCTTTCTAACTCAAGCTAGGAAACAAGGTGAAAAGAGAACCCTATCCCAGCTGTGGCCTATGAGACTCCATTTCTCTTTGGATATGCTGTCCTCACAATAAGCTGGCAGAGGAAAATGATCTAACTAGTTCAGCTAACTGATTAGGGAAGTGTTTAAAGCAATGATGTGCACGTTTTCATGTTTTAGCCACAAATGCAGCACATGGGAAGATATAACTAATGAGCAAGAATGAAATTAGCTAAACACCTCCGGGTACGTTTTATGTTTACAAATTGTAGATATGTTGTTTTGATTTTCTAATGGTAATTATTTTTTCTAACTGTAAGTAGACCAGCAAGATACTGCACTGTGGCTTTAGAGACAAACTGTGGTCCAGTGAGTTCCCTGCTGTGGACTCTGTCCATGTGAAGAATTCACTCGAGAACTGACCCATACTTCTGTGTGCTGTGTGTGTGGCACTCCAGACATCACTCAACTGACAGGGAGCATTTAGGTCGGATTTTATCCAAATTCAAGAGTGACAGGAAATCAGTGATTGCGTTTCTGTAGCAGCACTACCTGTTAAAGAGCAACCTCTGCTTTCCCAGGGAAGGCAGGGGAAGTGCAGTCAGCATCACACAAAAGTGTGAGCTTGTGTAAAAATGAGATAAAACTGTTCTTACCCATCTGCATTTCTAGGTTAGCATGAGAGCATTTAAAATTTGAATAGCTAAATACATATTTAATGTATACTGAGTGAAAAAAAGATTCAGAAATTGATTGGAAGTATCTTAAAATGAGGCCCAGCAGGACACTGCTGCTAAGTTGGGTTGCAACCTATTTTCAAAATAGTTTCCTAATTTATTGATGAAGAAATACTTTTTTCCTCAAGCATAGATAGATTGCTGTGCAGAGAGCCAAATGTACAGAACTCTTTCAAGATGCTACAAATGATAAGCAGGTTGCAAGTAAGCGTTTTGAAAATTGCAAGGTAGCAAAAGTATTCCTTGAAAATGTTTGAGAGCTTTTTCACTGTATATTGAAAACAGAAATAAATCATATACTCAAGGCCATCAAAGTACAACTTTTCTGCTGGTTTGTATACCTGCATCCTAGTGGCTCTTTTTCTTTTCAATAAGGGTGAAACATTGTTTTGCTTTCAATTCTCTCTTTAAAAATTACTTCATAGCTGGAATTAGTCACTCCAGGCAGTTTCTTCGCTAGTGCTTCAAATAAGCATGAAAGCTAGAATATTAATGATGCCTGAGTGTTATTCATGATTTGTGGCTTGATAAGCTGATCCTCACAAAGGCTTTCAAATGTCTGCCTTGTTTTTAAAGGATTGGAGAGAGGCTGCTGAGTGGTAGCAGCTTGCTGTGCCTTCTGAACTGCATTCAGTCAAAATTTTTAATCCTTATTCTGTTTTGTTTCCTCCACCCTTACCATGTGTAATAAGCACCAAGCTCTTAGTCTTGAGAAACCCTGATGGAACTGTATGAGAATTAAGTCCTCTGTGGATTGATTATAATGACTGCACCAGCCTGCTGCAGAGTTAGGACTTTAAAGATTGCTTGTCATAATAAAGGCAGCTTTAAAATTTTAAAGCAAAATAAAGAAAAAAATAAAGAGCATATTTAAATTAATTAAATCCTTGCGGTTGTTACAGTTTTTGCGTTATTGCTCTATTTTGGTTTTTTATGTGTTTTTCCTTCCCTTGCCATACTGAAATACTGCAACTCACTCCAAAGAGGAAGATGCTTAGAAATGGCTGTATGACCTGCTTGTATGGATATACTTGCTAAAGTCATGCTGTAAGAAGGAGGGATGGAGAAGACCTTGTCAATTCCTCTGTAACTCTAATCAATATTATATAATGTATGGAAATTATGTAAACCACATTTTATAAAATTAAACAAGTAAAAAATTATTTTGCTAATTGACTGTAATTACCCAGTACACCTACTGAGTAATTCCATCCATGGGGTAAACACTAAACTTTCATTAAAACAAATACATAGAGCATTACCACCAAGGTATAGATATTTGCTTGTGACACTGAGAGCAAAATCTTGACCTGCTGTGATTTCTGACCATGTTAACAGTCCTCCACAGTTCTCTGTGATGTTCAGCTGTGCATAACCTACAAAATAGGGGTCTCTGTGACTTGATATTTACATTCAAGATGTTCCAGTCATTGGTTTTTGTTTATGCCCAAAACCCAACAGTCAGTACTGATCTACCTTATCATAAGCCACTTTCACTTAAATCCAGATCTACTGTAGTTTTTTGTCCTTTTATTTATGTTGGAAATCTTCTTAGTCCATTCTGATACCATTTGATGATACTGTTCTCCTGTGAGTGTTTTTATTGTCCCTTTTTCTTGTTTCTTTCATGACTTTTTCTCTAGAGGGGAACTAATTAAATTCTTGCTTATTTGATTTATAAACAGCAGTATTATCTCTTCTAATTGAAAAAACTTGTGGCAATTTTGTGTTTCACTTGTTTTCTAAATGGATTCCTACACTGACAATGGGTAGATCAATGTGCTAACTCCATGGTTATAATCACATCCTTAAATCAATATTTACAAAGCTCTTGGCAAGGAATAAACTGCTCCCTCACTTTAGGTTGAGAGTTAAACAGTGCTCCAACATCCAGATCAATGTTTTGGGAACAAAAAGCAATGTAAGATCTTTCCTGTACTTACCCCTCAATGTTAATTTTGTTTAACGAAAGTACTCTGGATTTGAGTATTACATTATAAATAACAGTGTGATCCAGAGCTAACAATGAAGTCATTGCAGGAATTTTTTGGACAGTAAAAAAAAATGTTAGGGGTATGATGAATTTAAAATTACTGGAATTTACCTTTCTTCTCTGCTAGTTTACTACTGTTTTTGGGGTTTTTTTAGCTAGTTTACAACTAATTGCAACTTATTTTTTTAGTAATATGAGGACCACAGACAGCAAATGTACATAATAATTTCCACAAGAATATTCCAATAAATTTTAATTAGGGCAAGTATTTGTATCAAAGCATGGAGGTAGTATTATATATTCTGAAGTTTTTTGTTTTTTTTTTTTTGTTGGCTTTATTAGTTTATATGGGGGCTGTAATGCCTGCTAGTTAAAAAATGGCATTATAATAAATTAATATCTTGTGCTTGATATTCAGAATTGCCTTTTGTTCTGCGGGAGTTCATACTGCTTTATTAAGTATATTTACACATAATCATTTCACTGTCCACTTAAAAGCATTACCTAAGGTAGAGTTGGTATGGGAAGAAAACCATCCTTTAAACAGAATGTAAAGCATTTGAGTATAGCCAGAAAAAAAGTGTCTGTTTACACAACACAAGCCCAGTTCCTTATTTAGAAAAAAAATATTTTAAAGGTAATTTTGCAGGTGAAACCCCAGCATTGGGGACTTAAACCTCAGTCCTTCAAGGAGCATATCTAACTTGAGTTCCCCTATTCTTGTGTAACTCCTGTAAGCACTAGGTCATTATTTCCTGTCTCCCATCAAGGTGAAAAGAGATGGTGAGCTCTTTGAAAATTACAGATACAGGATAGTATGTGTTGGTACAGGCTTCTGATATGCATTCAGGTATTTGTGTTGGGTCTTGATTTATGTGGGTCACAAAAAACTAAGAAAGAATGCGTAGGAGGGTGACCCTTGGGCATGCCTAGCCTGCAGTGAATGCTCCCAGACACGTGGCAAGGCATGAGCTGGGCAGGAAGCCCCAGCCTGCAGTGAGCACGGCTGATGGGATGCTGGAGAGGACAGTGCTCCAGACACGAGCTGGGCCTGAACTTCCCTGTGCTGAGCTGGAGGCGAGCTCACCCATGTGATGGAGCAAGCTGCTCTCTTCGAACTTCATTTGTTGAGGTGAAATATCAACAAATTAAGACTAAAAACATCTGCAGATGACTGTGTTTTTTGATGAATTTGGACTGCAGGTCATAATTCAGTACTTAATCTGCCTAAGCCTGTCAACACAAGGAACTGAACCTCTACCAGCTGCTGCATGTGATCCTCCCCAGGAAGCCAAGGCTCTTGGCAGCTTCTTGCTTCTATATCATCGATCAACACAGCAGGCTTTAACTAGCCCATGCCTGTGACACCAGCTGTTGCAAAGCATTATTTTGGAAATGCATTGGTCATCCCACTGCAGTGTGACTGTTAGTGATTGGTATCTTTTTAAGGGCATGATTTTTTAATTTACTTTGGATACGTTGCAGCAAGCTCGCAAGTTATTTATTACCGTGTCAGTATTAATGTAGTACCTGCCATATGCTATAGCTACTAATCATACCCAAAACTTCTGCATTTTCACAGCCCAAAATAAGTAGGCCAATTCAGATACTTAAAAACAACACGAGAATCCAAGCATTTGGTTTTTGTGAAAAACTTCCAACATTGTGTGAAATCAGAGTGTGACTTGCCATTTGAAAATGTCTTCTCTGTGGAATAAAGCATTTGTCTTGTAAAGTACTTGGCACTGATGTTAGTGAAATAATATGATGTGTAATCTGAAGTTATCAATAAGAAGGAATTAATATATTTTTAAGCCATTTTCAATAAGAAATAAAAATACTGTGAAGTATCACTGTTAAAATATCAAATTAAATCCAGTTTTGAATCAGGATTAAAAATTATTGATGTAAATTAATGTTTACTTAAATGTGACGCCAGCTCACTTTCAGCACTGGTACTTTGTGATACAAGGACATTTTTTAGATACTTGTAGTGAGGGCATTATCATTTTCTAGGCTTAAAGAATCCATGTCATCGTAAGTGATCTTTTCATATTTTTATCAGTTACAGGAAACTTTTACTTTCTCTGCTAGCCATAGGATTTTTACCAGCCTCCAGGCAGAGCATAACCCATTAACAACTGTTATTTTGTCCAGTGAGGTTTTTTACCTATCTGTTTTCCCTGCCTCCAGACACAAGAATATTGTGGCAGACAGTGTCAAAGGCCTTCCTAAAATTGAGGGAAATGACATCTACTGCTCTCCTGTCTTCCATAAATCCAGACAATGTATCAAAGAAGGCTATCCGGATGGTCAGACATGATTTATCCTACATAAATCCATTAATTTTCTGTTCCCAGACACCCTTTTCTCCTTCATGTGCCCTGAAATATGCTCCAAGATGACCTGCTCCATGATTTTTCCAAGGACCAAAGTAAATCTGACTTGCCTGTATTTCCCTGTATTACTCTTCTGGCCTTTCTTGACAACATTTAATTTCCCTTGTCACAAGGGATCTCCCCCAAATTCCATGACTTCTCAAAGACAACACAGAGTGGTGTTAGGATATTGACCAGTTCTCTTCAACACTCTTGAATGCAACCCTTCATGTTCTGTATATCCTTATGGTTTGAGTCGTCTCAAGTAATCCCTGATTCAGTCTTCATCTCCAGATGGACATTCTTCTTGTTGAGGTCTTTCACTGATGCCAAAGACTGGGAGGCTGACGGAGGCAAAGGCAACTCTGGATACCTCAGCCTTGGCTGGGTGTACTGCCACTAAATCTGACACCCCATCCCGCAGGTTCACACTTTCCTTCTTCAGCCTTTTGTTATCAGTGTGGTTGTAAAAGCTTTTCTTGTCGCCCGTATCATCCCTTAAATGTCTCTGTTTAGTAGAATTTTGCCTTTTCTGAAACTATACAGACTTGTCCATGTGATGTTTCTAATTTTCTCCTTTGTAGTATGTCCTTGCTTAAATCTCCTCTATGCTGTTTTTGTTAGAGCTCTGTTGTGAGTTCCCTCATTAAGCAAACTGGTCTGGTACACTTTCTTGTTTGGAAATTTTGCTAATTAATATGTTCCTGCTGGTGGAAGCTGTAGCACATATAAACAACCCCTCCCTCCCCCAAAACGCTCAGAGACTCAGTAGTTTTTTTAAGGTTGTTCAGAACAGAATCTCCTCCTTATGCTGTTTTTTAATGCTTTGTGAGAGGAGGGAGAGCTAACTTACTCTGTTACTTAATAAATTGTTTAGTCCTTAGATGGTGATTAGAGAAGATAATTTACCTGGCATGATTGTTACAGTTTATGGCATCCTGATGGATTCTGTGACAACAAAAAGATTTCAAAATAACGGATCTCTTTTTGTTGTGTTAATAATCTGTTTCTTCAATTATCTTTATTAAAGAAATGAAAAATTTTATTATTAAATAGGAAAAGAAGCCTGAAGGATAAAGATAAGTAATTTTTACTATTCCTAAAGGTGTCTTTGGCAATGTTTCTCTTTCATATGTACGTATTTATGAAACAAAGTATATTGGCTTGAGATTAAAGCTAAATATGTTCAATTTAATTTTCACCACATTATTTCTCACTTTATGTAGTAATCAAAAGGTATATAATGAAAATTTTATTTTCAAGGGTAATGGCAAGACAAACTTTTTAATATAAAAATTTTAAAACAAAATTATTTGAATTTATTACTGCTTTTGTTATGAGACAACAAAGTAGCAGCCATGTATCCCTGCCTACTTTCCTATGGCATAGCTTGATATACATAGTGCATCAAAGACAAAGATTGCGGAGTATGGAGTGGTGATGGTGAATATTGGAAAATAAGACTTTTCAGCTTCATAGGAAGCAGCATGGACTCTTCAAGGCTTAACCACTCATCTTGGCTCTTTTCTTCATCTCTGCTCTCTGTAGCAAAAACAGTCTTGTCCTTGGATAAGCAAACATTAATTTTTGCTTGCGCTGTTGGAAACCTTTCAGCTTTCTCAGAGCCACAGATTGTTTTGAGGGACTGAGACAAAGAGGACAAAAGTTCACTGGTGGACTCATTTCTGGTGAGTCTGTAGAATCAAGAGTGATTGCCAGTGGGAGGTGTCAGTACTCTAATGGTCCAGGATCATCAATTTGGAGCTCAGTATTAATGAGTTTTGCTGCACGCTTTACATACATTTGTTGAATTCAGCTGCATGTTAATAGCCAGTTGCATTATTTCACGGAAGAATGTCTAAAAAGATTTGTATCATAAAGTATCAGCAGCAAAGCTCAAATTTACTGCAGAGACAAATGAATAAATAAAATGCTTCAGATCTAACAGCCTAAAACAGGTGCCATTTCTGACCCCATGGATTGTACTTAATAACTAGTCAAATACATTTACACCTAATCTGTTGTGTGCTGTGCCAAGCACCTCTGCTTGCTGGTTTGATGAAGATCACTTGGTACTGTAGCTCTGGACAAACTGCAGCGTGAGGAGGTTCTTTGGCCTCTCACAGCCTGGTTTGCTTGGTGTGCCACCATCCAAGGGGGATGCTTAGTGAAAATACCTTAATTCTGGAGATCTGATGGGGGACAGGCAGAGCAGGATGAGAAGGCCAAGCAGTTCATTAACTGCCACTTTGACATTTGGCTTGGACAGAGAAGTCAGTCTGGGTGGTGCCGAGGAAGAGAGTAGGGGAAGAATTGCCTCATAGCTGCGCCACTGCTGTTTTGTCCCTGTCCTGTAAAGCTGTACCTGCTCACACAGCCTCCTCCTGCATGGGGTTGTCATGACACCAGATTCTGCTTAAAATGGGTGCAGGTTGTGGAAGGTGAAATCTGAACAAACTACACTGCCTGAATTTTGGGGTTTTATAGAGCATAGACAGCTTGAGGGGAGCCATTTTATTAGTGGAGAATGGGGGGAATGCTGCCCTGAAATGGGTATCTCGTACCAGTGGTATGTGCCAGTCCTTTGCCCTGGCTGTAGGTATTTTAAGTAGCCTGGTAAGTAGACTGGATTCAATGCTGCTGTTAAAGCTTTGGTCTAATGTCATTCATCATGTGTCTTTCTGTATAAGGAATAAAAATAGTAAGAACGCTTTTGTAAACAGTTTTGAAATCTTGGATGCAAAGTACTGTAAAAACTGAGTTTATTTACATGCTTGAGAAAAGTGGAGGGCTATAGGGAAGGGATGGATCTGCCCATTCCCTTAACAGGGCTCTGCTGTGTATTGGGGTAGTGTCCTGGGCCACCTCTCCTTGTGAAGGGTAAGGATACTGACACCACCTGTGTGAGTCTGGTCTTTCCTACTAACACAGGACAAAGCAATCATAAATGTGGAGTTGTAGTGTGAGGGCAAGTGATGTGAAGTACTTTATGTTTCTGTCTCTCATACTGTATTTTGCAGGAAGATAATGATGGAGTTTTTCATTCCAAAGGGAAGAAAGCCCATAGATGATGTGTGTGGTTGTCCTGTGTGCAAGCTGTCCCTCTTTTTCTCTCCAATGTGCAAGTAGGATTTGTCACCTCATAGTATAACTGCAATCTGTCTTCTGCTTTGTTCCTTTTCCCATATAGTTTTGGTTTTGAGATTGAGCATATTTAAAAGTATGCTTTTCAGGAAATTGCATTAAGAAAATTACTTTTTGTGAGGACAACCTAAATAGATTTTTAAAAAATTATCTTCTGTATGTATTTTATAGTCTTTTAATGTCTCAAAGAACAGCTGAAACAAGTATCACCTCAAACCCTATGTTAATTATAATTTTTAGCAAAAAAAAAAAAAAAATTCTGGTTTGCAAATACCAGGATCTTAATCTAAAATTCTTCTTTTAAACTTCATCTATCAATATGTACATTATTCACAAATGTTCTTAAGTTATTATTTACATTAGTTTATCTGCAGATAGGTAACAGTTTCTGCTTGGTCTCATATTCATTCCTTTGTACATATGTATCAAAACACAGTTTGGTTTCCACTGTGGAACTCTCAGGGAAGGCATTATTTTTTTTGTTATCAATTTAAATGAGCAACTTTTCATGGAAATATTAAATTTTGTTCGATTTTGACATTTATTTTTAAAAGGTGAATAGTTTTAATTGCAACATAGAACTTGAGGAGATGTAGATATCTGGAGTTGCCAGTTGTCCAGCCTGCACATGTAAGCTCCTCGCATCCAAACTGGCTGAGCCTTCTGGGGTAGTTCATATCGGAGAAATGTTTTTCCATTCTCACAGGACATAAGGGAAATAAAAAGACTCGGGCAATGTGGAAGAGAGTGCTGCAGAAAAGGAGGAGGGAACTGGAAGAAAATACAAAGGTGCTGCATTAGGGAAGGGGATCCAGGAAAACACTGCAGTAGGGGGAAGGGGTGCCAGATTGAGTGGCTGAGCACTACTGCAGTAAAGAAAGATGGACAGAGTGCAGCCTGGGATATTCAATTAGGAAGGAGGATTCAGGCTGATATTTTGAATTGCTGTTTTACCTACACGCAGAATTATTTGCCAAACATTTAATTTAAGCATTTTTAACTCCCAGAAGGGACCCTTTCTTTGCCATGTCATATATATCTGTCTGCAGAAAACACCATTTTTTTGGTGGTTTTGGAAAGTTTTATGGATGTCAGACAGCCATCTTTATACATCAATGTTGTAGTCTTCTGGTCTGGGCCTGGAAAAATACAAATAGAGAGTAAGTTTGGAGTATGCTGGCTTCCTGCAGGACAGGGACCTGTTCAGCACTCTCACTGCTTTTGAAAAGAACTGGCTCTATGTCACTTGAGACAATTATTTTGCTTTTCAACGGTGTGAAGTTACCATTCCCTAGTAATATCCAACATTTTTTTGTACTTAAGAAGCCCTCACTCTTTTTGACTATGCCTATTTATAAAACCCCCTGTTAGGTCAGGTTTTTTGGGCCATACTACTGATCTGGTCATGTATGTATTACTTCCTTTTTTCCGATACAATGTTTAAATATCACTGACCTTGTTTTTTGTCAGAATTATGTTTGAATATCTAGATAAAATCTGAAATGTGGTATTATCAGAAAAACAGTTTATTTTAATGATTTTAGTAAAGAAATATTAAGCAGCTTTATTATAGAGCAAAAGGAAAAGATAGTAGAAAGTACCATTATTATTAGTCTCTTAAATTTCAAAATTGCTTTTTGGCTTCCTAAAGATGCTTATAAATTTATGAAATCCTACTAGAAATATGAAGGAGAGGCTTTTTAAGTGAACTCTGTGATTAAAGTTTCCTGATGAAGTCATAATGTGCTTTGCTTTTGAACTATGTATGGATAGGACCAAAGTTATATTCAATCTTTACATAGATCCATAGATGCTAATTACAGCTGTGCCCATCTTGCTCAAAGATTTCACATGGCATGTGCATTACTTTCTGATAGAAATAAAGTAGCTCACTATTTGGTTACTGGAGAAAGTACTGGCATATGGTACTCACATATTTGATTTCATGTGCAGGTATAATGCACTTAGGTTGGGTGGAATTTGCAGAACTTTGTTTTTTCCCAGCGATCTCATTGGAATAACCTCCCAGCAAGCAAGTCTGGCAAGTAATGCTGATTCTGTAACAAGGAAAGAAGCAGCACTACAAAATAAAGAGAATTAAATTAAGGGTATCTTTCCACTGTGGTGTTATGTCCCTAAAAAAATAGAAACATTATACTATAGCATTCCTCCCCTCGAAAAGCCTCAGCCACAAATGTGTGACTACATAGACAAGAGAGGCTGGAGAAGCCATGAGTTGTGATTTTGAGATGAGACTCAGAGTTTAAAGTAGAAGCAATATGCTGCTACCTCTTGTTATCGCTGCAGAATGCTTTGTTCAATATGCCCTCACTCTTTTATTCAAGCCTAAAACCAATTTAACTGTTGAACAAAAAAAGTGTCTTATTACTAATATAGAACTTACTTCTTCAGTTGAGATTCCAAGAGCTTCCAAAGCAGAAGGTTTCATGCCTGCTGATAAAGGATCAGATTTCTTCTTGACATGGTATTTTTAAAACCTACACATGGCTGGGAAAATCAGGCTCCCTATGTATAGGAATGCCCCTTGTTTACTTCTGGAAAAAGGAGCCCTTTCTTAACTCTTGAATACATTCTTTGGTAGGTAATAAACATGCATTGTATTTCTCTTGGATTGTTAGGGAATAAATAAGACACTAATTAAAACCTTGAAACACTTTTCAAAACTTCCTCCCACAGCAATATCCAGATTCATACAAATTTGTATGAGTCAGACAAACATTTGATGAGATTCAAACCAACACGCAGCATTTTGTTTTTCCGTAACTTGAAGCAATTACAAACTACAGTGAGATTTTTTTCCAATTAAAAAATATGAAACATAGTCTCATTATTTTAATAAAGCAGAGTGTTTCAATCAAAACCATGAACTATAAATTAATGGGTGCCTTCTAAACTCTGGACACACATGGAACTGAAAGAGGTCTATTACAGAAGTTGAAAATCTATATTTAATGAATACACCCACTACATCTATTAAATTGGCAAGATAATAAGTGTGCAGCCCTCTCTTTTACTTCAGAACAACACATTCAACATAGTCATTAGCTGAGAGTTTTACCAGGCATTGCAAATGCACTTCAGCTACACTTCTCAATTACTTTTGGACTGTGTATGGCTGTGCAAGTATCACACTTGCCAGGCTGGTCTGAGCACTCATCCCATATTGTTTGGGCATTTATGGAGCCTACTTTATGGCTTGAACAGAGTTATGGCTGCAAAAGTTACAGTGGTGGGTATCTGGTGACTTTTCTTAACTTCGGCATAATTCCTTTCTCATTTCATTCAGCTTTGTCCTGGATAATGCATAAACATGTGACATTTCCAGTCTTTAAATGTCGTATCATGTAACGGAAGAAACTGTTTGGCATTGAGGAGGTCCATCCTAACAGTGAGATAAAAAAACCTGTCTTACCTATTTTTGAGTGCCAGGATGTTTCTAAGGTTCCACTTCTGCCACTGTCTCTGCCCTCTGCCAAAGTTTCCTTTGGCCAAACGGTGCCTCTCATATCTCTGTAGAATCCCAGAGTGTTAATAAACTATAGTCATGTCAAGCAGGAACAAGTTAATTGATTTTTTTTGGCAGGTCTGTGCATGATATGTTCCTTCCAAACAGGATGGGCTGGAGAAGCCACAATCCCTCTGCAGGTGTATACTTTTAGTCTTAGCTCCTTTTTATGTGAGAGCTCTGTAGTTACAAGTTTCATTAAGATGTGTAGCAAACAGTTGCCAGGTAGCAGTGGACAACTGTTGTGTTCTGTAAGTGAATTTTGAATGTATTTTCCACTGCAGTTTTTATTCTCAATGGAGAACATCAACAGGAACATCATTTGAGTAAGTTGCCTTTCAAAATCACAGTATGTCAGAATTTGATGTAGCTGGTGCCATTCAGCCCACAGCAAAGACACTCGACAAATAGAAAGCACAACTTCATAATTATAAATTATAAACCTAATACACACCTTCTGGTTTTCACCTTCACATGTTATGTGGGGATCTCCATCCTGTTTATTGCATTTGTATATTGCCATAAACACTGTCTGAATAACATATGGTCAGTGAAGTTGCTCTAAAGTCAAACATGCCTTTTATTTTGGCTGAAGAGTGAAGAAAGGAGTTACAGAAGAACCAAAACATATTACATGGTGCAGACATGTAAGGCTGATGCTGTGGATGTTTGTGGTAATGTCTGATAGCTAGAAGGCAATACATTAATAGAAGGGGAAAAAAAACCACTTCCACCACATACAGGGGTCATATAGAGGCTTTTGAAATACAGAGGTTTTCTAATACAGGACTGAAAACATTACATGAGAACTGGTGTATCTGGGTTAATACTAGGGTATCTTGCCAGCCAAAGCGGTTAAAACCAGAAGTGTTTCTGGTCCAGCATGGTGGATTCTGTTTCTATAAATGTTTCAGGAGGTGAGACTGGCCATGCTTAAAAGGTTTAGTGGGCCTACTGTTCAGACTCCTCTTGGCAGGGCCAAGTTCTCATTTAGTTAACTAGGCAGCTATTACAGCAACATTTTACAAATTGAGTGCAATTGTACAAACCAAGATTTTTCAAGTTTGTGGGTAAAAGTCACTTAAATGACTGTGTGACTGCCAAGCCATCAATGGGCTTTGTTCATTTTGAATAATTTTATGTCATTTTTAGATTATTAGTTATATGAATTAATTGACAGTGATATATTTCTGCTCACTATCTCCTGGGCAGCATGCAGCAGCCCCTTCTCCTGCTGCTCCTCAGCTTTTATTCTTTCATCTTAAAAATCCAGCAACCACCGAAAAAGTAAAACATCTCCATGGAATTTCATCTTTTTCAATTCTCTGTGATTTGCAGGCTGTCTGTTTACCCTGTAAGTACAAGAACACTTTAACTTGATGCTCTGCCAGCTCATGCAGAAATTCAGAATTGAAACTGGGTCTCTCAGATGAGCAGGAGGATGTGGGTTACTGACAAATACGTGCACTCATCTGTGTAGTGCACACCACATGGAGCTGGAAAAATATTCAATAATAGAGCTTTGTAAAAAGCCTGAACCACTCAATTATGTGTTTGTTGCAGTTTTGTTTTTCATGAAGATGTTGAATCTGAAGCCACTGTTTCTCTTGTGCTTTAGGTGCTGTAGCAGTTCTGATCCCTCGCCTGGACCTGGTGATTTCTTTCGTTGGAGCCGTCAGCAGCAGCACTCTGGGATTGATTCTGCCTCCTCTGGTTGAAATCCTCACTTTCTACAAGGAAAACTTAAGTTTATGCACAATATTTAAAGATGTTTTTATAGCTGTCGTTGGATTTGTTGGATTTTTAACAGGGACATATGTGACAGTTGAAGAAATCATTTATCCTGCGTCCACAATTCTCACTAATGCAACAGGGAGCTTTCCTGCAGATCTAAATGCTACAGACTTGGTGGTTGGGTTAAAGTAATTAACCAGGCACTGTGAACTATTTGTTGCTTAACAAGAAATTCTTGACTCAGGACCTGCTTTCAACTACTGGTACTGTGTAGAGAGGTATAGTTTGTAAGAGATGTAGGATATACCTGTGAAAATACATTATTTTTTTAGAAAGTAATTATATATCTCTTCTGGACTTTGAATGAAAAGTTATAGGATGTTGTTTATCAGAGCAATATTACTTTCATGCAAAAACATTCAACATCACACATGATAAGCAGTTTATTTTTGTACATTTTGGTAACTGTTACCCTGACCCATTTGTTACACAATTCCTTTATCCTTGATTTCAACTATACAAAAATATGAAATACTGTAATTTTTATTACCTGTTGCCAGAAGTCTGTAGACTACATATCTATATTTCTATTGCAACATATAATAATTATTTTTGCATTCATATGTTCTGCCTTAAGTAGTACTTAACATGCCCTTTATGTATTTTTACTTCTTTTGTCTATTTTGGAAGAAAAACATAATAAGTTTATAAGTTGGTAACTGGGTAGAAATTAGTTTTCTACTGAGTGCTGAGTCCCCATGTACAGTCCTGATTTTCAGGGTTCTTATTTTGACTTTGTGTCTCACACTCCATAGATGACTTTCACTCCAAAAGCTGAAGCGCTATTTTTGGTCTTGTTTTCTGAAAACACCTATATTTTGTGCAATAACATAACTATTTATCATACTCATTCCTGTTATGAAGAAACAAATTTTTCTAAGGAACAATTTTAATCATAACATTCCCCCAAGAAAAATATTATGCCAAAACCTCTCCATTGTAGTCATACAAGATAGAAATATATGTAATATTTTGCCTGCCTTCAGTATATTCCTCAGAAATCTACCATTTGGTAATCTACCATTTGGCATTACAGTGCTAGAGTAATATTCTGCTAACAATATCTATATTTATATTTTCTCTTAAGAATATTTTCCCTGTCATCTATCATCTGTTGACTAGTGAGCACTTTTATCTTCATGTTGATGAGGGCATTTCTGATAGGGATTTGTTATAGCATGTAGTTTAAACTGCATGTATTTGTTCAAGCAATATTCTGAGTAATGCTCTAATTTGATGTTAGTGTGGACAAATTTAAATACTTGGCAGGCACTTGGAAGGGATGAGTCTCTGCCTGTATTCTACCATAGAATCAACCTTTCTTATGGAAGGTGCCACAGTGGAGCAAACACAGGTAGTTAGCAGAGAAGCAAAAGGTAACTTCACCTTTTCATCTTGAAGGTTTTTTTAGACTTTAAGCTGTTCTAAAAGACATTGAAACTCAGTGTTTCCATCTGCTTCATAATGAATCTGTTGCTTACCTAAGCCATACACTACACACCGACAGAATATATTTCTGTGCAGCGTATTTTACTCAACATTAAATACATCTACAAGAAGCATCTTTAGTAGGACTGACAGGATTTAAATGCAAGTTATTTTTCCTGTTAGTTTTTCATCTTTCTACTTGTGTATTGGGAGAATAAAGGACTTTGAAGTCCATTCATATCTGTTCCGCATCGTGTCCTGGTGAGCAGCTCTGAGAAGGTGCTTCTACCAGGGTGCAGAAGCACTGGTCCAGTTCAGAGTTTGGTGGTGATTTTGGCAGGTGCAAGTAAAAACTGCCATGGTTCTATCAATGAATATTGGCTGAGCTACCTA
The DNA here is from genome assembly GCA_013397935.1 of Dasyornis broadbenti. NCBI lineage: Eukaryota > Metazoa > Chordata > Aves > Passeriformes > Dasyornithidae > Dasyornis > Dasyornis broadbenti. Next base: position 43,776 of record VZRN01001103.1, on the reverse strand, counting down.
CAACCTACAGAGGTGGCCGTGGTAACCAGTGAATGTAACATATCCTTGTGAAAGTCAGATAACTTGTTCAGAAGCGTGATAGGTTTGAGGGTTCTAATCTTAGCCATCAGACCTTGGGAAGGCTGGCCCGAATACAAAGCCATGCGCATCTTCCTGCTCTGTCTGACCGCGTTCAGCCTGTCGAGGCGCAGGTTTCCAGACCAGCGTGGGGCCACTGACTGACCAGGTGTGAAACAGTGTTCTTATGCAGTTGGCCAGTGTCACCAAGTCCAACCATGTTGTATCTTTGGAATCTTTAAACTGTGTGTTAATATATTTTGCACAATGTCAATTTTTTCCTACAGTGTAGGATTTTTATAATTTTAACACTCATATAGCACATTTGCATGGCCTGGTCTTTTGGACAGAAAGAGTCAGGAATCAGAATGTCCCGCTTTGGATAAGATTAAAATGTTGTAATAAAAAACTAAATCTGACTAATGAGAGTGTTCTGTGAAACATTGCCAAAGATTTAAAAGAGAGGAAATTCTGACAGAAACCTCTTCTGAATAAGAGTGTTCATTCAGCTTTTAAAGTACTGTAATATTAGTTGCAAGTTAAGAGGTAGGGAATGAAACTGAGATATTTCATAGGTATGGTTTACACTGAGGTATATATTTCAGATGGAAATGTACTTTAGCACAAGCTAAATTAAACTGCAAAATGTGTGTGATTAGCTTATGTTCCTGACAAGGAGCAGAAAGCTGTTGTATTTATATACTGTACATGAACTTATATTTTACAATATAATATTGTTAACAGTTTTAATGTAATTTAATCATTAGCTGCACTACAGGTAACTGGATAATTTTCTTGTCTGTAACTATTCATCCTCAAGTATTGGGCAAATAAGAGGGTGGGTTTGCCTGATGTTCTGTAAAACTTAAACCTTCTGTATCAATAAAACTACAAATTACCCTGCAGACTCAGTGTTATCCTGCCTGTCACCACTACTGCATCACTAGAAGAAATAGATGTCCTAATGCAGAATTTACCTTTGAAGTTGTCCAAGGAATGGCAACTGATGTGAGACTCACAGACAAGCTCCAAAGCTGACTTTTCATTGATAATAAATTTCATTTTAGGCACTTTTGAAAAACCCCACCTCTACTCCAATGTTTTTCGGGAGGGCACAGTTAAAGTTAGGCTTCTGCATCTTTTTAGAGGTGCTTTAGTAAATAAGTTAACTTCTAAATGTAAAAAGGAATGCAGGAGTTCCCAGTTCCTATTTAGAAAACTGCAAAGTCCAGACTTTTTGAAATGGGACAAGCCCTTGCATATTTACTTTGGACTTGACCTTATCTGTAACTGTGGAGTGCTGTCTCAACATGTTGACAGAGAAGGGAAAGCGTTAACTTGGAAAACTATCAGCTGGAGGTGAGGAATGAGATTAGTTGATGAGTACATCACTCACTACCATTCTATAATTGCTGGAATGTATTATGAGCCTTGTCAGACCTCCCCTTCTTCTGCTTGAAATTATTTGGTTCTGTATTAATCAGTATTTCTGTTTCTTACAGATTTCTCAAGTGTCAAAAGTATTCTCTGGTAGAAAACCAAGCAATGCAGCCAACATCTGTTGAAGTTCATTTTTCACATGCTGTCCGTGGGAGAAACCACCACAACATTTTGGTGGCGTTTCAGGAAGGGAGAAGGACCTGCTCCATGATTTTGTGTGTTATCTACAGATGTTTTGTTTATCAGGGACCACCGTAATATGACACGAGAAGTCTGAATCTTGCCCACAGTCAGCTGAGTTCCCCTCCAGACTCCCACATGGTGCTGATTAGGGTAATGTGGGTCTGTGAGCTGACTATGCCCCTGGACATACAAACTGAGACTGGTCTAAGTATTAGTTTGTAATCAATATTAGTAGCTCAGTGGTTTAATCTCTGACTTCTCCTAGAATCCTTGGATGAGTAGCATCTGGTAGTGGTCATTTTTTTACTTTTAGTTTAATTTGTTTTTCCTAAAATGCTTTTATTAACAATTAAGAATTTATCTTAATTTACAGTTCCATAGATGCACTCTAAGGAGACAACAGCTGGGGTGGAGAAAGCAGCATCTAAGTAGACATTCAGTGTAAGTTCAACAGAAGTTTCAGTGCATGCAAAAGGAGTTGTCTCTCAAATTACAGAAAAAGAATCTGCAGGGTTATATGGCAAAGCACTCATCTCCACAGACACAAAGGAACACAGAGGCACAACTGTGAGTGGGTGAACCCCACTTCAGATAAATGTACCATGTTTTCCACTCTTACAGGATAAGGGTTCATTTCAAAGGAGCCTGATTGAGTAGCCTGTCTTGTAGCACGGCAAGGAAAGGGACCAGGGGCTGTTGGTGTGGCTAAAGACCCATCTCTATCAATGCAAAGGAGCAGGGTAATCGAAATATCCTCATCAGAGAAATGGAGCCGCAACCCAGCTGCTTCTAGGGTTTTCACAGCACAGCAGTCAATCCCTGGTCCAGGTGAGAAAATCATCAAAAAGGGTTGACTGGGGACACTCAGAATCACCACATAAACTGAGAGCATTACTGCTTAAAGGGGCAGGGAGCACCCTGTAGGACGTATGGGAAGTGTATTTGGGGTTTGTACAGGACCTGTAGAAGACTTTTAGGGTAGGAACCAAGGGTGGAAGAAGGGAGGAATCAAAGTGTATTGTGAAAAACGGAATTTTATGATCCTGTGAATGTAGAGATAAAAAGGGGCCAGTCGATCCCCATGTAAGCAGGGGATGGTCAATTACAGGTGTCAGTCTGTCCATGCCTGTGCCTGACCAGTGCAGTCTCTTGCCTGCTGACTAAACTAGGACTGACTCCGGCTGTGCCTGGGCTCCTCCCTCTGATGAGGAGTTTAGTAAGCAAGAGTGTCCTTTCTACACCTTGTGATTCACCAGGAGGGCTTCTTTAATAAACTTTGTCTGAAGCTTCCACTCCCACCCACACCAATGTCCCAATACCTCCCCTGGAGGGGAGTTTTCACACCTGAGCCAGTTGTGCAAGGGAGGACACTGGCATGATAAAAAGCATTATCCCACCTCACAGAGTCTGCTTCTTCCTGGCCCCTTCCCTTATCTGGCTGAAACCCCAGCTTGGAGTGTGTCTGCACACATGTTCATGTGCTTACCACGACCATGTGCTCAGCCTCACTCTGTGCTGGGCATGGAGCTGTGGCAGCCTCACCTTCTTTCTGCTACCAGCTTTGGCAGCTCCTGACAGAGACCCCCCTCATACTTCCTGAGAAAAGTATGTTCTCTGGGGCTCAGTGTCATTTCCTCATACTGCTGAGCTTTGTTCTTTCTCTCATTTTGCAGGTAGAATGTACATGTGTCCCCCAGCACTCCTTGTTAGATAATAGTTTCTTTAGTGGATTTTAAACAGCTCAGTTGCTTCTTAAAATTTGTGGATGTGGCATTTTGTAAGGTGTTTTTCATGATGTCTCTGGATAATTTATGTTGGGCAATCTTTTTCTCTTGACCTGATGGATTTATTTGACTTTGAATGAGTGAGCTCAAACTACTGCAGCTCTTTCAGTTTTGTTCTTATATATGCACTCAGAAACAAAGTTTTATTTTGGGAGCATGCCCATTTGTATCTTAGATACTTAGGGAGAATTGACTGTTCTATATTTTAGTTTTCAGCAGCTTTCCAAAATTCAAATCATCTTTAATGTATCCAGCCCTCTTAATGTTGACATATAAATGCCATTGGAAAGTTCAGAGTTTATTGATTTTTTTTGGACCACTTTCATATCTAATGCAATCGCTTTGCAGAACAGAACGTTTTTTTTGTTGGTTTCAACTGCCATTCCTGAGAAACCAAAGTCCCAGGAAACTGAGCCCAGTGCTCTTTTCTCAATACTTCCTCAGGGTTAATAAAATCATTGTGAGGATTTGTTAGTCTTTCAGTGTCACTTGTGCTACACCATCTTCTTCAAAGCCTGTGACATCATTGCTGTTAATGGATTCATATTGAATAATAAATTACTGGAGCAATTCTGGCCCACAAGGTAGAGGATCCATTTGTTCCTACTGCTGGGTAGGCTCCAGAGGGTGTCAGCCTAAGGCTCAGCAAGCTTCTTATCATGAAATATGACCCAACTATACACAGGAATAAGTCCATCAGTGAGAACTTGGCCTCTTTCACCTTGTCAGCCTTACAAGCCACCCTTGAAAGAGTATGCAGTACATGAGTTTTCCTGCATATATATTAGCTTTTACAACACAGGTACTACTTTAATCTCCAAAACTTTGATGAGACTATTTGCATGGATAGTTGGATCAGATTCATCTCCTTGCTTTCCCCTCACTTGGCAACTCTTTGTTGTCTCAAGTTTCTTTTAGAACCCATGGTGCATGTGCTACCTCTGCAGGGTTATTGCATCTGAATGCTCTCTCTCCGGAGTCTGATCAGACCATGGATAATTTTGTGTCTTCTCAACCTAATGTCTCACCCTATCTTTCACTGGTGGGTTCCTTACTTTGCTATTTTTTTGTTGATTCTCTGCCATTTAAAGTTCTATATTTCTGTTATAATTGCTGAACTCATGTCAGCTTGGTTGAAAGGATATTTTTATATATAAAAATAAATATGTTTCATATATATGTTTATTAAAATTACTCATTCTCTTCCTATCTAAACTATTTTCTTGCAAGTCACTACTATGCCTTGCATCCAGTGATCTTTCCTGGCTCAGAATGCAAGGCTTGCTTTGTCCCTGGCTCTCAATTTGAGACCAAGTCATGCTACTCATCATCGTGCTGTGAGCTGTTGTTTATGCTCTGCCTTATTCATTCAAAACACCTGTATATCATAAATGCATATCTGAATTATATTTATTCTGAATCTCAAGTTTCTGCTTGTTTTATTGCACTCAGGTGTCACAGCTGATTTTAAAAGATGGGAATTGGGGTGATTCAGCTGACAGTGATTCTAATAAGCAAATGTGCCTGTGTCCAGTGGGGTTATCCAAGAAACAAAACAAGGTATATTCAATTCAATTCAACTCCATGAAAGAAGCCTCTTAGGTGCACCCTTGATAAAAATCTCCTTTAAATAGCCATGGTCTTGTCACTGCAGCACAGACCCTTAGGTTAAGCTCCAAATGTTGTTTACCAGGGCACTGGGCTGTATCTCAGGTATCTATAGGTGCCCTTAGGTCTGATTCTCCAGTCACTCAGTTCAAAGACCTGGCCAGGGTGGGCCATGGCTCTCTTCTGGAAAACCCACCATTTGGGCTGGGGTGGTGGGAGGAGAGCAGGGCTGGTGTGAACCGTGTCTCAGCAGACATGCAGCTGAAAAAGCTGAGATGAAGATCCAGGCTGGAAGCTGGAACACCCTTCTGGATGTAGTCCAAGGGCATGGAGATTGTAGCTAAAGGTGTACCTTGTTCACAAAAATCCACACCAGTCAAGCTCTTTTTCTTCCTGAGATTTCCTTCCCCCTCTATTCAGCAGACAGCTTCTGTTTCCATCAGATTCAGCCAGCTCAGCTGATTATCTTTCCTCTTTGCAATTGCATTTCTGCCATGTTACATTTTATTTCAGTAACATGCCTCTCCTGGCACTGTCATATGCAGTGTCAGTTGTTATCACAGTTTCTATGATTTTGTCCTGTAAATGCTGGCATCTTGTTTCAGAGGTAATGCTACAGTTTGTAAGAAGCTTGTCAAAACATTTAATTACAGAACTTTTTTCCTTTGTTAAAACCTAAGTGCTACATTTCTTAATTAAAATGCAGCAGAATTACCCTTTTCAATGTCCAAAATTATAATGCTCTTTTTTAATATAGAACAGGGCTATGAATCTTGTGACTGCCAGAGGCCAGGCTGGCATCACAATTCTCCTACAGCAGTCATGTTGTTCAATTCAATGACAAATGATCCCTTACAGACACTGCAATGCCAGCAAAATTCTCTGCGACAACAATATTTTCCCAATATAGTTTATTTCTTTTTCGGCTTAGGGGACGAAATGTGTGGTTTGTCCTGCAGTGAGGTCAACCACCCTGTGGCAGCAAACAAGTCTCTGGCTTGCCTGGAGACTTCACCTCAAACTGTGTAGCTTCTGGTTTTGCAGTGGTTGTTGACCTTGTTGACTGTCATATTTCAGCCCTTACTCTCATTCACATCTCTCTGTATTTGTGAGAGAAATAATTTTGTTTTGGATTGGTTTTTGTTTTGTTTTTGGTTTGTTTTTTTTTTTTTTTTTTTGTTAGGACTGTATGGTTTATCTCTCCCTCTCCATGTTATTTTAGAGTTAGCTGAGGTGATTTGCAAGAGTAGTAGTAATGTTCAATAAAAAAGTATGAATCAAAAGAGAAAAATGTATAAAGCCATCACAGTATTCTGAAATCAAACAGAAAGTAAAGTTCTTACTAGCTTTGAAGACAAGGTGCTGGACTTGAAAAGCAAACATAGCAAATAAATCCATTTCCCTCCAAAGTGTGCCTGCCCTAAAGTCTTCAGTGTTCTCACTTATGGACAGCTCTAGTTCACTGTGAATTGCCTCGGAAGCATCTCTGTAAAATAATGTCCAGTGTGCTACACTTTGAGGAAGTAGTGCAGATTTGTATCAGCTTCAGCAAGGGTTTAGCTCACCGTGGTCTTTGAGCAGCTGAGAATAACTGATACCTGTTTTCCTGTCTTCTTTCTTCTTTCCCTTCTTCTTTGCTGCTGAAGGGTGGCACTTCAAGAGCAGCAATACAAAGTATTCCTCTCAAAAGATCAAAACTGGAGGGGCAGTTACTCGGAACTGTCTGCAGTACAAGTTCTTTTTTCGCAATATCTCAAGTCAAGCATGCAAGTGAGATCCCCAGGTCTGATATCTACTTTGGAGAATTTTGGCTCACATCAGCACGTTCATACTTAGGAAGGGACCATCCATCAGGGAGTTATGGCGGATGTTCAGTGCTCTGCACACATAAATGTGGATATGGGTGGTTCACTTCAGGCAATATTTGCTGAAAGCTACAGGTATTTATTAGCTGCTGCCATCCCCATGCAACACATCCTCCTCTGTAAAGCGGTGCATGAGCCATTATGAGGGTATTGCCACCTCATGTTCAATTACCTCCATCAAAGTTTGGCACGACACACGATTTTCTGTTTGACTGATTCATGTCATGAACAAATGTCATTGATGTGTATTACTAAACACTTCCCTAGCACTTATTTGTATCTTCCTCTTTGTTTGGGTCTGTTTTTTTTTGTTTGTTTGTTTGGTCTTTTTGTTTGTTTGTTTTTTGTTTTGTGTTGTTTTGGGGGGTTTTTTCTTGGTTTTTTTAAAATAAAAAATCACAACATCATAGAAACTTTTGGTAAGACTCTCCTGAATTTTTCCTAATGTTACTTATATGGAGTCACATTGCTTTTAGGAGTCTGGAGGATTTGTATCTAGCAAAGAGCCTCAGACCTCTATGTCTCTTTGTCTGTATCATCTGCAAGTGTAGCTTCACTCTTCATTTGCTTAATTCATTAATAATCACTGCTCCCTGCTGCCATGTGAGGAGCCCTTGGATTAACTGTACTTTTGAAATATCTAGGAATGCTTCAACTTGTGCAGCAAAACCAGTGCCATGCAACAAAAGGGGCTCCATGCACAGCCCTCAGCTGTGTTGGACAAACCCCTGCAGCTCTTGTCCTGTCCTTTCCTCTTTCTTTCTTGCCAAAATACAAGGCAGGCACACATATATGTATTAGGAAACCAATCTTTCTGCCAGGTTATCTTGAGGAGCCATCACTTGATGTTTGCTTGTCTCAAACATCCCATTCCAGTGGCTCTGTTGCTTTTTATAACCCACCTATGGGTCTCAGAACTTCATCCATGTTTTATTGCAGCAAAGGGAGATCATGGAAGAAGGTGTTTACTTGTTTCTAGCTATGGGCACATGAGTAAGTGGGTACCTGCTTTATATGATACATGCTTCAAAACCTTTTAATTCAAGGAATTTCTCCTTTTACGCGTTGTGGGACACTCCAGACCCTGAAGTACTGGCCAAATGCTGAAACACTTCAAAATGTAGACTTTGTAAGGTTTCATTTCTTGGTCTTTCTGTTCTGTAGAGACATGGGGAGAAGACTCTGGAAATGAAAGATGAGATTTAATGATAGAAAAGACTAAATTTCACAGACATTTGTAGTGCCTATTGAACACTCAAAGGAACAAATTATGATTTCTACCTGACTTTTTTCTATTTTATTCCTCCTTTCTCATAAATATTTATGGTCTTCTCAGCTATTAATTTTGAGAAAGGTAAATTTATTACCTTGGGGTGAGTTTAATTTTCATTTATTTTGCAGGTATCTATGAGTAATATCTGTGTAAATGCACTCACCAGGTTCTCAAAGGCTGGCTTTCCATGAGGTTGCTCCTGGCAAGCAACAAACAGCTTCACGGTTTTCCCCTACATCATCAAGTGCCTCCAACAAGATCTGCACAGCTCTACTCCTGAGATGCTGGATTTTCCTTCTGCTCTGATCTTCTCTTTTCCCATTTTGACCAAAGGACTGCTGATGTGCTCCTCTGTCACACAACCCACTGCTGCTCTCTGGGAGCATTGTGCTGCTTTCCTCCCCTCTCCTGCAGCAGCAGCTCCACTAGCTCTTGCCTTTGGTGGGATTGATCAGGGTTATGGTGGAAAATCTGTGTTTAGGAATAGTTTGATGAGTGTGTTGTTGTATCCAGATGTAGTTTAAAAGCAGAAGATCCATAACACATCTAGCTTATCCCTGCCAGCAGTTGCTTGAAAATATAGATTCTACCCTTTGATATTTACCCTTTCTTAGTTTAGTTTAGATGAAAATATCTAGAAGTTGGAAATCTGGACTCATCATAGAATCGCAGAATGGCTTGGGTTGGAAGGGACCTTAAAAACCAAGCAGTTCCAAATCCCTACTGTGGGCAGGGACACCTTCCACTCACTTCTTGAGCACTTCCCAGGATGGGACATCCACAGCCTCTCTGGGCAGTCTGGGCCACCACTGCCTCACCACCCTCACAGGGGGTGAACAGTGCCCTGTTTCTGTTTAGAGCCATTGCTCCTTTTTTTATCACTAGAGACCCTGTGAAAAAGTTTGTTCCCATCCTGTAAGCCCCCTTTGGGTACTGAAGGCGCTATGTGGTCTCCCTGGAGCCTTCTCTTCTGCAGGCTTGGAAGCTGTTACCCAGTCCAACACCTCTTTCTGTCAGCAGATCCTGATTAAGGCTGGTTGAGTTGTGCATTGGGAATATATTTCTCTTTTGAGCTGAACTTTCTTTGCCCCTTCTCATTTTGTGAATCTCCTGCAGCCTCGCTGAACACTGCAGTTATCATGTGCCTTTTAAATGGTGGTTTTAATTGGAGCCTGATAAAGGTAAATGCATTCAAACTTTCCTGTAATAACTGCATTGCCTGAAGCTCACAAATCTGAGAATTCTTAATTTTTTTCTCCTACTAAATCAATTTTTATTGGACTTATAATATATATAGAGACAAAATTAATATCTACAAGAAATCATGCAGTTTGGGATAATGACACACTGCTGAAAAGCCTCACAGGCAATATAAGGAGAAAACAGCAGAATATATTTTGCAAAATGCTGTATAAATGCACAAAAATTAAATATTTCTACTTTGCTGGTTTCATTTCATACTTCACAGTGTTTAACTGGCATTTTGAAAACATATGAAAACATATATAGCCCGGGAGTATGAGTAAGGGACTAAGGCCTTCTTCTCCTCATCCAACCATTGGTACAGAAATGAATATTTATTAATAAAACATGGACTGATTCTAGTTAGGCCAGGCAAAAGGTTTTGTATTCCTTCTTAATTTGGTTAGAAACTGAAACAAGAAAAGGAACAGCTGTGAAAGTGTAAAGACAGTACTCATATTCATAGAGCTTACAAATGAAAAAGGACATCAGGAGATCACCAATCCTCAGCCCAATGCATTATAGACATACTTTGCATCCAGAATCTCAGCCCTGAAACAAAAAGGCATCAGGCCATTTTGCAAAAACAAGAGTCAGAAAATCCAACAGTTTCCCTGGTGTTTTGCTGAAGAGTTTAGTCTCCTTCACTGCTAGAATTTTGTCTGCTGTTTCTAACTTAGATTTGTTTCCTTCTTGCTTCCAGCGATCTTTATAAATTGTGTTTTTACTCCCTACCAGATTAGAGCCCCATTCAAGACTTAGAACACTGTGTTTTCTCCCATAAACGTATTCCAGCATTTGAATGACATAATTTATTGATTATCTTTGAAAACAAATTCAACTCTTAATTCTCTCACTGGAGAATAATATGTTGTGATCTTTTTTTTCCCTAGTCTTTTCTGACAGATCTGCACTGTGTGCTCACTGCCCAATACAATCTTTACAGTTTTTACTGTTGTCCCTTGGTGCGTAACTATTGCATTTCTTTTTCCCAGGAATATGAATTTGCACTTATTTCAATGAAATCACTTCCTCAACACCAGCTTACTCTTAATAATGTTCTGTCTCTGTTACTATTTTTCACTCTGCTGCTTTTTGCATCATCAGCTCTACAAAACTTATCTGCAGTGATTTTATATTTACTCCTAGTTCGTTGATGAAAATGTTGAACAGTGTCAGGTCCCGTATTGATCCTCAGCTCTGACAGCTAAAACATTTTCAAGCTGACCAGGCAGTGAGCAGCTCCAGATGGTCTGGATGAGGGTCCAGGCCAGGAGACTTTTGGGGTGCATGTGAGGATGCCAATGGGAGGCAGTCTGGGGCAGTGTTTCTTGGCAATACTGCTACCAGAAAAGTATCTTTGTACCAGTACTTATTACTGCTTTAAAGCTAATATAGAGACCTCGCCTTCTTAGCACTTCATCCACTCTGATTGCTGTGTCAGTTGCTGCTTTTAAGTTGCTCCTCACTTCTTAAAAACTGCATTTTATTTCCAGTCTTACAGACCTAGATTCAACATACAACCTTTGTGCCTTGTTATGGCATTTATCTATTACAGAGGGAATCCTTTGCAGCCACTCCTCAAGGAGGAGTGAAACAATCACACCTGAATTACCACTTCGTTTTCTCTTCGGTACAAAAACACGTCAAGCTTCTGTTCTCTCCCCGCAAAGCAGAGTGCACATGGATCGCACTATTTTCTCCTTGGTGACATATTATTCTGGGAAATTGGTGATTTTTAGCCTGATATGCCAAGGCAATGAATTACTTCATTGCATATCTGGATCTTTGCCTGTTGTATCATCTTTTAATGATCTTGATACATTCAGGCCAATTCACCAGTCTGGCAGAGGGCATAGCTATCACCTTGAAAATGTTGCCAGAGACACTCTTTGAAGTTTCTTCAAAACTGTGACTTGGGGAAATGCATTCAAATGAACCCTGTGGGGCTGTCATCTGCTCTGATTATCACACTTGCCCATGGAGCTGCCGCTCCTTGGACTCCCAGCCCTTGCAAGCAACCACAGCTTGCAACAGCTTTTACCCCTTCCGTTTCTAGGAGATAAATGGGAAGTTTTGCTACAGGAGTCAGGCAAACAAGAGGCTGTAGGCATCATTACGCACAGATCTGTGTGATATCAGGCTTCATTAGATTTATTCTTCATGAAGGAACCTGTTTGCACAGTGGACACCAACTGTGATAACTGGTGAGATGAGGTGGATTAAATTTGTTTACTTGGTGCTCTTTATTGTTCTTGGACCTCACTCCAGAATCTGCATTTACAGTCTTTCAACTGGAAAGAGAGAGAACAGATAGGATATAAAATAGAAAAAAATGTATTTTCAGAGAACAAGAAAAGACTAAAAGAACATTGGCAGATGTATATGGTACTGCATTGTTGTTGGTTTTGAAAATAAAAAAAACACTTTGTGTTGACAGTGCCCCTTCAATGGGGCTTCTATCATATTATCACAAAACCAGAAGAGAAAGGTGGAGAAACTTGACAGTGAATTCTCTGCCTGCAGATGTGCAGTAAAAATAATTGGTTTATGCTATTAGTCTTTTCATGGGCAGAATAGAGTTTTGATGGTCTTTCGTCTGCTAAATGATAGAAAGTCCAGAAAGTATTCTACAGGAGTGGTGATCTTTGCAGCACAAAGTGCTGGAGCACCTTTGACGCGAAGGCCAGAGACCAGCAGGTCTTGAATGGTTTTCATAAGCTTGTTACAGAGCAGTCTTCACATTAATTGATTGGTTTTCTGAGAATTAGGGTCATTTTTCCAAAAGATATGTGGAAATTAAGTATATTCCACACAGTGATTTGGTGGCAAGAAGTATCAACTCATAGATGTAAACCGTGCCACATAATTATTAATATTGAATATGGAGACAAAATCTAACATGTTTTTTGGTTTTAGCTTTGTGTTTTAGTGGTTTAAAAGTTGCCCTAGCTAATAGCTGTGCCTGTCATCTCCTGTCCTTGATGGGCTGGGAGAAACTGTCCTTTTGGAAGGGGCTGAGAAGGCTCCACGTAGTTTCCTTCTCCTGAGCTCAGGTCATCTATCCTGCCACCTTTCGAAGTAATTATGCAAATATTGGGTGAAGAAGCGAGCTTTTGTTCTGAGATTAATGTGTACCTCCTCAAAAATGTGTCCTACATGAAAGCAAGTATTGTTTCATTTACTGAAGCACCTCCAGTCTGGATTTGATTTGATTTGAGTTGAGTTTGGATGACTTTTTTGTAATTTTTGCAATTCACAATTTGAGGAGGAGGATTCAGAAGACCTGTGATGGCTGGTTAAAATGGAAGAAAAAGTACCAGATATAATATCAACTTCTGATCCCATTATTACAGGGTACATTTTGTCCTCCTACATGACCTACATGGCACCAAAGTGTAGATCATGTTTTGAGTCAGGTTTGTATTCCTTATTTCAGTGATTGCCCCTGGGACAACAACTCATCTTGATTCTGTAAAGGACAAAGTACAGAAGGATAAAAAATGCTATTTTATGTGTTAGTACAAGTAATACAACTACAGTGGAAGTGTAGAAGTTTTCAATAATGTAAGAAGAAAGAAGAAAAAATTAGTTCATGTCTATGGAGCTGTTTACCTCTATCTGCTTCATTAGAACAGTATCTGAGATCTTAAGTTACACTGACATATTTTTCCTCATAATATGTCTGCACGATAGAGAAGCTGTGTTTGCATTTCATGGACAGTAGGAATGGAGGAATGTTGGTGGTTTTAAATTTGCTAGTACTGTGTGTCTAACAAACAAAGGTGTCTGTACACTTTCAAATGAAATCCAAGATGTCACAAAATGAACAGACAACACCAAAACAAGAACAAGTCTATATGATCTTTTCGAAAATATTGGTTAAGGTCAGTATCCAGAACTTCTTGCCTCTAAAGCAGAGGAATAAACTTCGATAAAATGCCTAGTGCAAAGTTGGCATAATATTATTTACTTTCATAGAGGTTTTCCAACTTAGAAGAGAAATAGATAACCAGCCTACCGGTGAAAAAGATTTGGTCCTCGGAAGCACAAGGAAAAGAAATGAGTATGTTTATAAAGAATAAATCTTGCCAGATTTTTTTCCACAGAGTGGCTAAAATGGTCATTGAAAGCAAAGCAATTGATCTAGTTTATTATGCTTTTGGATTAAAACACATAATTTCCTTAAGCAGTGAGCATGAACTGCAGTGGCTGAAAAGCTCACACTCAGAAAGAATTCAGATGAGCCTGAATATGAACTCTCCTGGGACTGAAAATGAAATTAAGAACATATAAGGTTAGCACTAAGGGTAATATTTTTGGCAGAGCGAGGTGGCAAACCAAGGATCTTTGTAATTACTGTTGTCAAGTAGTTTCTTCAGTAATGATGCAGAAGAAAAAGAAGATTGTATGTTAATGCAATTGAATGCCCTACACTGAGAGGAGTCAGGCAAAGACAGAGATGTTGGAGGGGAAGCGGAGCAGAAGGAAAACTAGGGACATTTTGTGGAGGAGGAGGGAAGGCAGAAACATAACATTGGAAATAAAAACTACTGAATGTTAAAGATCCAGTGTGAGGTGATTTGAGTCCCTGACCTCCAAATCTAACTGCTAAAGTATAAAGAGAACATAAAAAGTGGAGCTAGAGAGAGTAAAAGAGGAAATATTTGGCTTAAATTTGCTAGCTTCAGAGGTCATCTGCAGACTGGAGAAGCTCTTGATTATCCTTGAGGCATAAAATAGCAAGTTTCAGTATTTTGGGAAAATCCATTGGGAAAATAAGGATTTAGGGATACTGGAGTTTCTCTTGAATTTGTAGGGGAGAAATATCCAGTAAATATCCAGGGATTAACAGAAGGTATCTCAAAAGGAAAATTCTAGTGAAGATGTTTAATGATATGATGTAAAACTTTTAAAAGGCTGTTCCTAATCCTGAGATAATTTTACAGTAGGAACATTTTTTTAAAAAATAAAGTCTCAAATCAAATTATAACTGAAGTATCTAGTAAATTGTGAATCTTTCCTATTTGCTCTCAATGTTTGGGAGGGTTTTTTTGACAGATCTTAATAAAACTAATGTTTACATATGGGAATTTTAAATATGAGCTCTTACCTGCATGAATTCTGACCTGTCATCTCTGAATGTGTTAGTGATCTGTGATCCGAATACCGGAAAAAAGAAAGAGGGTGCCATGATGTGTACCAGCCACTCCAAGTTCCTGAGAAGGAATACGAAATATCCACTCCCAAAACTGCAGAGAGCCTCCGGGGGCATAAAATATTTTACTGGAAATGAGTGCACAGTCTGGAAGAGTAAATACATTTGATCCTTTTTCAATCTTCTCATGAATCATTTGAAAAAAGAAGAGAGCAAAATACAGGTGAGACATAACCCAGCACGGTTGCCTGAGCCCCACTCTTCCGTAGGTGAGCAGAGCAGCATGGGAGGGGTATTTATCCTGCAGCTGAATCTAGAATCAGTGTTAGGGTTAGAAGAATACTACGCCAATTAGAATATTGGGGACCTTTGGTAGGCAACACATGACCCTGTGAGGTCAGTCTCAAGTTTATTTATCTTCTCTGTCTTTTGGAAACCATACTGCATTGTGTTTGCATTGCAAGGCTTTGGTGGTGGGGGCCACAAAGGTGTTGTCTCTGAGGAACTTTCAGAAGCTTCCCCCATGTCTGACAGAGCCAATGCCAGCTGGCTCCAAGACAGACCTGCCACTGGCCAAGGCCAAGCCCATCAGTGATGTGGCAGTGACTCTGGGATAACAGAGATAAGAAGAGGAAAAAAATCTACTGGGGAGCAGCAGCCAAAGGAGAGAAGTGGGAATATGTGAGAGGAACAGCCCTGCAGAATTCAAGGTCAGCACAGAAGGAGGAGCAGGAGGTGCTCCAGGCACCAGAGCTGAGATTCCCCTGCAGCCCTGGTGCAGCCCATGGTAAGGCAGCTGTGCCCCTGCTGCCCAGGGAGGTCAAGGATTGAGCAGAGATCCACCTGCAACCCCTGGAGGATCCCAGCCAGAGCAGAGGGATGCCCAAAGGAGGCTGTGACCCCATGGAAAGCCCACACAGGTTAAGACTCCTGGCAGGACCTGTGGCCCTGTTAAGAGAGGAGCCCATCCGCAAGCAATGTTTCTTGGCAGGACTTGTGATCCCACCAGGAATCCACGCTGGAGCAGCCTGTTCCTGAAGGACTGCACCCTGTGGAACAGACCCACGCTGGAACAGTTAATGAAGAATTGTGTCCCATGGGAGGGACCTCGCGCTGGAGTAGGGGAAGAGTGAGAGGAGTCCTGCCTGTGAGTAGGAAGGAGCAGCAAAGACAGCATGTGATGAACTGACCACAGCTGCCATTCCCCACCTCCCTGTGCCACGGTGGGAGATGAGACAGAGAAACCAGCAGTGAAGTTGGACCCAAGAAAGAAGGGAAGGGTGAGTAGAACACGTTTTTTCACTTTTGTTCTTATTTCTCATTATCCCACTCTGATTTGATTTGCAATAAATTAAACTAATTTCCCCAAGGCAAGGCTGTTTTGTCCATGACAGTAACTAGTGAGTGATCTCTCCTTGCCCTTATCTCAACCCATGAGCCTTTTGTTGTATTTTCTCTCCCCTGACCAGCTGAGGAGGGGAGTGATAGAGCAGCTTTGGTGGGCACCTGACATCCAGTCAGGGCAAGGCCCCCACATACATGCACACATTCCCCAGTTTGCCCCGTACTCTTTTGCAAAAGAGTGGAGTTCTAAAAACCCACAAAGGCTGTTGCAAGCAGTCATTCTTTCTTTTTCCTCTTTTCTTCTTTTTTTTTTTTAAATTTCTTCCTTTTTATTTTCTTTTTCTAGACCCTTAAAATTTGAAGTTTATCACTGTCAGAATTTTCTCTCTTAGTTTCAAGGCATCCTCAAATTCTTCAAGAAAAGGGCAAATGTTTAGAGAGATGTTTTAGAAAGGGCTCCTAATTTCCTAGCTTTAAGTGGATCTGATTCTTATGCCACTTTCTGATGCAGATGGGAAACTGATGACACTGCCTTTGTGTAGTGAAGTGCCCCTTAAAGTCTTTTAGAAATAACACAGATTTGTATCCTCCCATCCTTCTGGACCTAAACCCAGCTCTTTAATAAATGTAGCTATAGCTAGACTATATCTTGGACTAATAGTTATTAAAAACAAAACAAAACAAAGAAAAATGGAGGGAAAAAAAAGGAAGGAAAAAAAAAAAAGGAAAAAGCAACAAGAAAGCCCTGCCTTGACACATGAAAAAGCGTCTTTAGATACATACAGCACCTCCCATGACCATTGTTGCGATGAGTTTGGACTGCTCTAAATCCAGTTCTAATAGTTTCTCAGCAAAACTGCCCTTTTGCAGTGGTGTGCAACTGTTTTGTGCATTTACTAGGCTTTTCTCACATCCTTTCTTGAAGAATTACTTTCAGTGGATGGCATTCTTCTTCAGATGTTTTAGAAGTGTAATTTCTCATTAGCTAAGGAAAGGTAATTCTTCATTACTTGGAGACTTGTGGCCAAGTAATATTGTTTCTTTGAACTAAAATAATTAATCATTTCCTGTCCCTCCTCTTTAGATCCCTTCTAGCTGGGCTCCCTTGGTCTGTGTCTCAAGTGTGACACTCACTGTAGCAGGGAGAAGCAAGAGAAGCTGATCAGACCCACTCCTTCCAGTACTGCCTACACCTTTCTTCTCACTGAAACCTTCCTGCCATTGCAAAGGTGTTTGTGCATAAAATAACTTCAGTGTTATCCTGACCAAATCTCTCCTGACCCTTCAGAAGGCATGGAGAAGAACAGTGAGGTGTGTGGTGCACTCAAGGGAGAGTTTCTGGCAGAATCTTAGGAGTCCCAGTCTTGGGCCTGAATTGAGAACAATGGGCAGCATGTGTTCCTGTGGCAGAGCAAAGACTTCGTCTGTGTCCCAAAGCACACCCTGAGATGTGGCACTTTGAGACAACCCTCGAGGCAGTGGGAGCAGAGTAAGAGCAGAGAACAAAAAGAAATAGATCACGTGGCAGCAGGTCAGGGAGTAGGAGTGACCTGACCATAGTGACCTCTGCAGTGTAAGTGAAGGGGATGAAGGGCACCAGTTATCACCTGGAGAGTGTAAAGGGTTTGTGAGTAATGTTTTCCCCATTAAACTCCTCCCAATATTTGTGCAAAGGATTTGGATATCCTTTGGATTGTCACAGTGAAATGGTAAAGTGATCTGCTCTGGAATTACTGCGCTGAGCAGGAAGGATCAGGAGGGGGAACAAGATGTGGGAAGCTGGTCCTGGCCTCATGGTGGAAGGACCCAGCCTGGGGCTTCCCTCAGCACTGCTCCTGGAGATCCAGCCTGGTGCAAAGGGAAATGGGCCTGGGGTGCCCAGTCTGTTTCACATACCTGCATTGCAACACAGGCATGGGTTATGTATCCCAAAGCTGCATAGTACTGAGAAACTGAACAATCTGGGATCTTTTCTTCCTTAGATACACCACATGACTTTTACGTGCCCCACAATTCTCACAAATGGGAAAGAAATAATGAAAATTTTCAAAGGATGATTAGAGATTTGGCAATATGCCACCTAATTTCATATATTGATTCAGATCAGGTGCTAGGAAAGGTTTCATAAGGAATAGTCGAAGAGTTGCTAAGAAGGAGCCCTGAGAGCCCAGATCACTGCCCTCTCTGGTGGGAACAGCCCTTTGGACACCAGATGGAGGCAGAGATATAGGCAGCACAAAGGGGAAACAAACTGCACATGAAAACTGGAGTTTGCCTGTAAGGAATGTCACTTTCTGTGTCTGGGTTAAGCCCTTAATTTTGACTTCTGTGGCACAGTATTAAATGTATTTCTTTTCTGACTTTGACGTGAATATCTTCATTTTCCAATCTCTATTTATGGAATAAAGAGTCTCCCTAGGCAGAGGAAATGGAAGGTGTAATCCTGAAAAAAAACAGTCAGGTTTTGACACAGTGAAACAGGCTGTATTTCCTGTTATAAACTTGGATAAAAATCCAACGTGACAGTCAATCCTGTGTAATATGCAGATTATACTAGATTGGTTAGTTCTAATTTGACATAGACTGTTATCCCTGAAGTTGAGATTTTTCTAGAACATTCTTTAGCCCTGTTTCAAAGAGTAATCTCAATAATATAACCGCAGTCTTTGGAATAAAAAAAGAAACATACCTAAAATTAACTACAATTTTAACAGATAAACTATGTCTTCACTATGAGTTTGTCATCCTTTTCTCAAGAGAACTTGTGCTCTCCTTGTGTTCACTTATTTTCAGTCTTAGACAATTGTGCTGTGCCCTGCTAACAGCAAGAGTTTGGCCCCAGTTGTGCAACTGTGCACTAATTGCCTGCAAATCAGAATTAGATGTGAAGATGTCAATGAGTTCCCTTCCAGAAAAAAAAGTAATGACAGTCATTCTCTTTCCCCCAAAATTACTGTCATTCAATTTGACTGAAATATTCCCTCCTCCAACATGCATTATGCCCAACCAAGCAGGAGTTAATAGCATTCCACTGATATAGCAAATTACTTTTTACTGGTGATGACACAGCATGCTTAAAAAATTTTGCCCCCACTTTCATTTTTTTCCCTATTCTTCCAATGTGATTCACCCTCCTACATCTTTCTTTCCATTGCCTCATGAGTAATTTCTCTTTATCTGCATCAAGCAAACGTAATGCTGTATAAAAGCTGGAAACAGCTGCTTTTGTACTGTAGTTATTATTAATAAGTCTCTGGTGTTAACAGTTCTCTGATCAAGGCATCCTGATTTTTCCCTTGTGAAATGTAACATTCAATTTATTTAAAAAATGGGAAAAGATACAGATCAGACATTTATAGTTTCTCACAACTTGAGCAGGATCTCAGATATGTCCTTTCCTTTAGTCCATCGTTAGTAAAAGTAGATTGCATGGGGCAACCCTTTTCAAGGTAAATATAATTCCTGCTCTTAAGTGATATTGTTGTCCGTGTAGTAGAAGCTGCATGAGAAACCATTCCAGCTGACACAGCATGTGTGTTCTCAGCTTTCTCCACAGTTCAGGACACAACAGGGATGTTCCATGGAACAAGGAAGTGCAGCAGCCTGGGATGGTCACAAGGACAAGTCATTTGAGATATGTTCAACAAAGCCTGGCAATGTGGTAGCTGTGGTAAAGGAAATGCAAGGCACTTATGGGCCATTTTCACTTCATTTAATGACCGCCATCTAAAAATAAATCAGCAGCCTCCCTTTGTTGTCAGTGTTGTCAAAGCAAACCATGTACCCGTGGGGAAGACCACCTGTGGAGGTGCCTGTTTCTCTCCCTTCAGGGTGGACAGCTGTGGGAATATGCACAAAATTAGTCAAAAGGAATTCCACTTTGCACTGTACTAAACTGAGAAATGTCTGGGGGAATTTCTAGACCCTCAGTTCCAACAGAGAAGAGACAGTTTATATAAATGCTCTACCTTAGCTTGACTAACTGGATGAACTTGAGTGCTTCAGCAGCTCTGAGGGGAGCACTATCCCCCTGAAGTTTCCCTTTTTACCAATGCTGATAGGAGAGAGGGAAAGCTGGGAAGTGTATGCAGCTCACACTGCAAAGCTTTCTATACCATAGCCAAATGCTTAGAGTGATACCCATGTACGTGCCTTGGACTGAGGGCCTTCAGTGATGAGTTGCAAAGGAACATTTAATTACTCTATATAAAAATGAATAAATAAATGCATTTAAATTTGTGATTTCAAGACTTTTGCACTGAGACAACAATGTGGAAGAACAGTCAAATCAGAAGAGCAAGTCAACAGTTTCCATTCCCTGTTATTGCTGTGCCCTTGTACTGAACCATTCCTGCATATACCCTCCAGAGGTCTTTCACCACTTATTTATTTGGCAAGTAAGGGAGGCAAAGTGGTGCTGCATGCATGTTTTAGGCTGTTTTCACTGACTTGAAGATGACTGTCTTTAAAGACAGCTCAGTGTTTCCTCTCTGGAATAGTCCAGTGGGAAGCAGCAGTCTTTGAGGAAAGTCAGCAATGGCTTTGTGGAACCACACTGGTTACACCAGCACTCAAAAACACACATTGCAGGCATGGGAGAGAAGAGTAGCTCCAGCATGCTTCTAATTCAGATCCTTTGCAGCACGTGGGAAATGGTTACACTGCTCCTATCAAAGCCTTGAAAGCAATAATAAAGTTGGGAGGCAAAAGATTACTACCTTGTTATTGAATATAAAAATAACAGAAGGATTGTAAAATGTCATAAGATTGCGTTATTAGGAGGATTTAACTTCTTCATGAGCCTCAGATTTTTTTCTGATTCAGACTTAACTGGCTTGTTGAAACAACTTCACAAATGTTAAAGGTTCACCAAGAAACTCTGAAGCTGTGGAGGGGCCATCTGCTGCTGGAAATTCCAGATACTCCATCCAAACTACAGCAGCAGGTGTTGCAAGCAAAAAACCTTTTATTTATTGCTCTGGAAAGTTTTCAGAAGAAGCCAGATTGTGGCTGCTAGACTGCACATTGGAAGTATGAAATCACCCCTGTGCCACAGTGCTACTTCTCCTACATACACAACCATAGACTTGTTCAGGTTGGAAGGGACCTTAAAGATCATCTAGTTCCAACCCCCTGCCATGGACAGAGACACTTTCCACTCGACCAGGCTGTTCCAAGCCCTGTCCAACCTGGCCTTGAACAATTCCAGAGATGGAGCATCCACAGCTTCTCTGGGCAATTTGTTCCACTGCCTCACCACCCACACAGTAAAGAATTTCTTCCTCATATCCAATCTAACCCTGTCCTCTTTCCGTTTAAAGCCATTACTCCTTGTGCCATCACTACACATCCTTGTAAAAAGCCCCTCTCCAGCTTTCTTGTAGGACCCTTTTGGTACTGGAAGGCTCCTGCAATGTCTCCCCGGAGCTTTCTCATCTCCAGGCTGAACAGCCCCAACTCTCTCAGCCTGTCTTCACATTTGTGCAAAGGAAAGAGCTTGAGGGCTGGGTAGAGAGAGCTGAGCTGGCACTGAGTGAGCTCCTGTATCTTCATGGAAAAACCCAGTGTATGCATTTCGGCCAGAAGCAGAAGAACTCTGCTGACTTGTTCGTGCACTTTCATGAAATTAGCTTAGGGGTATTCTACAGTGCAGGATGTGGAGAGCTCCCCAGCATCCTTATGTCCCAGCCCCTAGCTTTAATTAGCCAGGAACAATCTCATCCTGCATTCTATACTGCATACAGAAACCTAAGCATTGCGTTTAACCCCACCGGACATGAAACACATTTCCAAATTTTACAGTCTTGCAAGCACTGATAAGAGGTAAGCAACAATTAACATACCAGATGGACTTGTATTAGTTGTATTTAGGGCTGATCTGCATGATTCTGAAGATCTAAAAGCAATTTTTGAGGCTGCTTCTTCAGCTGAATTCCTGTTCCTTAAGCAGGATAGAGACTAAACAAGGTAGACGTGATTTCTAAGAGCTTTGAGTGACTGAGCTGAGCTGTATTGCAAAAATAATTAAGGAAAATGCAATCATGAATAAGGTAATAAAAGTTAAGTGATAGAAGTGATACAGGATAATAATTTATTATCCCTTAAATGTGTGTAGTCTTCAGAAAGATTCATGTATTAGATTGTTTAGAAAAAATAACATATATTAATACATTTAATAGATGTTTTACAGTAAAAGAAGAATGGAACTTAATTTTCTATTCCAAAATTTTTGGAAAGTGTAAGTGTAAGAAGTGTATTGAAGAGACAGATTGTTGATAAAAACCAGTAAATAATCACATTACATAAAAGCAGTAAAAAAAGAAAAATGGAATACAGGATGACAATGAAGATAAGACTGAAAAGAGGGAAACAGAGAAAGGGGATGAGGAGGTGAAGTGAAATGAGAAAATCAAAAGCAAAGTGAAAGTTCAGGAAAAATATAACACGTGGAGACTAGCAGTGGATTTTATACTATTGTAGGGAGCATAACAGGGAGAGAATGCCTTCCAGCAGAAAGCCTTGTGTCTTGACTACAGGACACTGCTTATTTCAAGGGTGACATACGGTGACGCAATGTGCACTTTTCAGGATTGCAGTCTCCAAAACTGGTTAACCTCACTAGAATGCACTGCTGACCTCTCGGCCACGACCTGCTACGTCAGCGCAACGACTGGAGAGTGGAAGACATTTGACCACATCTGGCTGGTCACAGGACACTGCCTCTGTATGCCATAGAGAGCAATGGGTCCTGCCTGCAGGAGAGATGCCTCTCGAACTAGAGCAGGTGACTAAAACGTGCTGGAGGAATCATGATAGGAAAGGGTGTTTCTCTCCATAAATTGTAAGTGGACCTAAGACATCTGGCTGGAAATCTAAATATAGATAAGGTGAGCTTCATCACCCTGACTTCAGCAGGCCCTGGCATGGTTTGAAGGAAAAGCTGTGTGTGACATTTTATTAAAGCATTGTTAGTCAGCACTGCCTTCTGCTAGGGCTAGTGTAAATGAGCTATTACTGCATACAATCAAACCACAATTAAGCCTTTGGGGAGTATGCATCTGTAAACAAATGATGAATGGCTTACATTCTCTGTCTCTTTTCTTCTCATATGCCCAAGTGTGAGCTCTGCCATCGATTTCTGTAATAAAGTTTTTTAAAAGGAAATGCACTTGTTCAGTCAAAATTACTTTTCCATTAACTGCAAAGCTCTGTTTCACTGACTTAAGAGGACCGCTGGCACTTCATAGGAGACTCTGGAAAACATTTAGGAGAGAAACAATCCTACGTCTTTGGCAAACATTGAGGAAGAGGGAGTTTCTTTCTTCCATTTCTACTTTTCTGTAATTCTTCAATGAGATCAAGTTGTTGGCTTCTGTTCCTAGTTCTTTCTTGTAAATCTTGAGATAGATCTGCTGGAGGGAGATGGATCTCTGACAACAGTAGTTTCAAGAACTCCTTGGCCACTTCCAAAGAATGTCAGCAAGGCACAGGCTGCAAACAGACTCCCCCAGTTGGTCTATGCTGACCATGAAGCTGGTATTGTGGAGAAGCCTGCATTACTAAAACTCTGACTTATGATGGTAAGATGATAAACTGGTGTGTGGATGAGAGCAAAGGGTTGCTAACTCCAGCATAGCACAGGGCTAACTCTGCTTTGCTCTGAGTTTTCTGCGTGCCTGTGGACTTGCTGACTTTCAACTTTCCTAGGTTAGCTATTTGTACCACTTTGCTTTTCAGAGGGTGGACAAAACCCTTAGGCGTAACTTGAGGCAAGCATCAAACCGTGTCCAGAATCTCTGTCAAACCGGGGGGGTGGGGGGGGTGGGGTGGGGCAATGCATTTTGCATCTGAAATTACATTAATAATTTATTACCTGACTTCAAACAAAGAAACTACAGACAGGTACAGAAGACTGTTGAAGACATAAATGAAAAATAGTTATCTGGGTAAGGAGTACTGTGCTGTGAAAAAGTATTTTCAGCTCATCTTCAGCAGCTCATGTCTGTTAACAGCTGCTGGCTGCTGGCAAAGTGGCAGCAGTGAGGGGACCTGCAGTGATCACAGTTTTAGGAACAGGGGACAATTAGCAAACTTCTTAAAAACACCTTCTCATGGTATCAGTAGCATTAATGGTCACTAATTTTTGAATAGACAGCTGAAGGTATGCTGCTTCTATTTGCAGTTTCCTCCTACGACCCAATTTAAAATGTGGCTGAAACCACAGTTTAGCCACATTTAGCCATTGCTAAATTCTACAGGAATGGACAAATCTGGATCATTTTGAGAGCCAGGCTGTGCCCAAGCACAGGTGGGAAGCATTGTTCTTACCTAGCAAGGAGACAAGACATAAAGCAAAATCAGTCTATAATACCCTAATATAAGAGCAGTTTAGCCCATGCTGTCCTATGTTGAATAGCTGCCTACCCTGGTAGAAAAGGAGCTTTGAAACCTGTCCTCCAAGGAACTGCTGCCTAAGCTGGTGACTTTTCTTGCATGTATGCTAATTAAAGAGCTTAGACTGCTGGAGTTTAGGGCACTAGGTTTGTAGAACAGAGGTTAAACAGATCCTTAATTATTGTGGGTATATCCCTTCAAACATCCTTAGTGTGGGCCTGGTAGAGAGAGGAAATCAGAGACATTAAGTGCTGCATTTCAACTAATTGAGAGTCTGAAAGGGGCTGAAAGTGACTCCTCCTTCTTAGTGTCCTCACAAGTCTGCTTGGCACTTCTGAAGTGCTTCTTGCAGATGAGGAGTCTGGCTTTTTCGCAGGCCTTCTCTACGACCTGCAGAGACTGGTCTGTGGTGTTTCCTAACCACTAAACATCTCTGGCCCTGGGATGAATCTACAGAGCTGAGGAAGGTGCAATGCAGAGAAGAAAAATGTGCTTGCAATCCCACTTACACCCTGATCATTAGGTTTCTCGAATGTATCAATGTATTTCAGGGAGACTGAACGTATCCTGTAATGTCTCTGGGTCTAGGCAACTACCAACCTTTAAATTATGGACAGTACACCATTTCCTTTCTTTCAGGAACGTGAGGGCAGTATTTGCACTAACAACATTTTATTGTAATATCTTAGTGAGTAAAACACATAACCAGACAAGAGGGATTTTTCCTTAATAACACCTGGCCCTAGCAACCCCCCATTTCATAATGGATAAACTATTCTGTGGAGGGTGGAGGAAGCATATTGGCTTAGCTCTAATATTTGAACCAAATTTTTTTTTTTTTTTAATTAATCTGCCCAATTTCCTCATTAGAATGTCACAGATTTTCAGACAGCATTGGTTCTGTCCCAAAACTTATCTCACATTTATTTGCAACTATCACATTAATACAGTAAGGGAACTGTTTGTGCTCGCACAGTGAAAAAAAAATTACAGATTTGTAATTCCCTCTGCAGTCCTTTATAATGAGAAATACTTCAGGAACAGGCAATTTTAAAGAACTTTAATTGCTTCTCCCTCTAGCAAAAAGTCTGCAATCACTGATGAAAAGGCCCTTCCTTACTGTTAATGAACAGTCAGCAGTGCAAGCTTCTCTAGCCATCCAGTGTAGAGGCCGTTGACTCATGCCAAATACTCTGGTACTCTTATCTACCTGCTGAGAGAGGAACAGCCTCCAGAAACAGCCACTGTCTACATCCCTAAACTTTGAATTATTCCAAATCAGTTTTCTCACATTAGGTTAAGTCCCTTGTACTGGGTTTGCTTGGCAAGCTTTTGGTAGCAGGGGATCTACAGAGGTGGTTTCTGTGAGAATCTGCTGGAAGCTTCCCAGGCTCCAAGACAGGCCCAGTGTTGGCCAAGGCCAAGCCCAACAGCAACAGTGCAGTGCCTCTGGGATATTGTATTCAAGAAGAGAGGAAAAAAATACATTGTGCAGAAGTAATTTTGGTCAGAGACAAGGAGTCAGAAACAGCAGCCAAAGGACAGGAGTAGGAACATGTGACAGGAACAGCCCTGCAGACCCCAAGGTCACTGCAGAAGAGAGGAGGGAGGGGCAGGAGGTCCCCAGGCACGGGAACTGAGTTTCCCCTGCAGCTCCTGGTGCAGCTCATGGAGGCAGCTGTGCCCCTGCAGCCCATGGAGGTGCAGGGCTGAGCAGCCCCTGGAGGATCCCATGGCAGAGCAGGGATGCCCAAAGGAAGCTGTGACCGCGTGGGAAGCCCAAACTGGAGCAGGCTCCTGGCAGGACCTGTGGCCGCTTGGAGAGAGGAGCCCACCCTGGAGCAGGTTTGCTGGCAGAACTTGTGACCCCATGGGGGATCCATGCTGGAGCAGCCTGTTCCTGAAGGACTGCACCTCATGGAAGGGATCCATACTGGAGCAGCTCATGAAGAACTGCAGCCCCTGGGAAGGACTCAAGTTGGAGAAGTTTGTAGAAGACTTGTTTGTAGTTGCCCGTGGGAGGGAACCACGCTGGAGCAGGGGAAGGACTCCTCCCCCTGAGCAGGAAGCAGTGGCAGAAACAACATGTGATGAACTGACCAAAGACCCCATGTACGGTCCCCCTGCACTGCTGCTGGGGAGGAGGTAGAGAATAGGGAATAAAGTTAAGCATAGGAAGGAGGGAAGACTGGCAAAAAGGTGTTTTCAAGGTTTGTTTTTGTCTGTCCTTATCTCAACCCATGAGCCTTTCACTCCATTTTCTCTCCCCCGTCCAACTGAGATAGGCAGTGACAGAGTGGCTTTGATGGGCACCTGACGTCCAGTCTGGGTTAACCCACCACACCCCTCTTCACCAGGAGAAACTCCTTCTCCCAGAGGAGATGACATTGTACTGGCAGCCAGATGCTGGGGCTAGTTTCAAATTTTATACATGAGAATGTGAAAGAGGAGAGATCCTCCTGCTGGAGTGGAACAAGGATTATCAGCCTAAATAAACTCTGCAACAGAGAGGTGGTACCTTTGCATTGTTTTTAAATTAGGTTACTTTATGCTGCTTCTTAAAGGAATAAGGGAGGGGAAAACTTAAAGAAAATTATCACAGAATTTTCTTTGCTCATTTCAGCTGAGCCATATTGGGTACGACACCAGACATGAATCAATCATCCCCTGAAAAGAAATATCAAAAAAGGCTTCCAAAATCCTTCCCACCCTTCCTCATGCAGCTCTGACTTAGACCCATGGTGGCAGTATTTGCAAATAAGGACTTTTTTGAGTGAAGGTTACAAGAATCTGTGTGTTTGCTTTACCAAAACCAGATGCTGGATCCTTTCTTTTATTATCAACCTTTCTGCACTACCAAGAGTTCAGTGCATTAAGTTTGCAGACTTTTCTTTAGCTCTTTCAGTTCTGTAGTCCAGTGGAATGGGGTGCCTCATTGTTATAAATTATCTTGCACTGTACTCCAACCTTTTTATGAATTTTGCATCCCTCTGAGCAGTGTTCAGTTGCCAACCTGTTATCTCCTTTCTCTGGCCCAATTAATTCAGAGGCGATCAATTTAATCCTTGAATAGTTTGAACAGATGCTTGCCTCCTTCCAGCTCCTGTCCATCTTTCTCTGAAAGCTTCTCTGTTGGCAATACATGCTGTGTGCCAGACCATGCTGCACATTCAGGGGTAGCATTCTAGAAGAATGGAAATTCATGGAATGGAAGAAGGATTCATGACAGCATCTCAGATAGAAAATAAGGGTTGTCTTCATTTATGCAAACTTAAACCAGGGTTAAATTCAACCTGTCCCACAGGATTGACACAGGACTTGTACAAAACCAATGCATTAGGATTAATTTTGCTTAAATAACTTCGTTTACAGAATGGCTTTTCACACATCTTGATACATATTTGTGTGGCTGAATCATTGGGGAGAGAGGAAAGGAGCCAAGACAGTTTTTTTCCTTGAGTCATTAAAAAAAACTATGAGGCATTTCATCAAGGGAAGTCGGTGAGTTCCTGTGCTCTGCAGCAGCACTTTTGAAAGTAAGAACCTACTGTCAGTACTTAAATGAATAGTGTTCTCAAGCTGAACCTTTCAAAAAGAATTTTAAAGAAGGAACTGGTCCAGAGCCAGAAGCAGAGCAGAAAAAAAGGAAAAGAGCCACAGAGTAAAGAAGCAGCATGAGGCTCAGCAGTGGGTAGTATTGTGTGTAGCATTGAAGCTGGTGACATTTATACTGCAATAGCATTTAAAGGCTGTAGTCAAAGGAAATGGCACTTTAGACAGGCCTTGTGAACATCTGAACAGCTGAATGGCTGACAGGAGCTGACAGAAGAGAGCAGAGTGGTGCACATGGAATACGAAGGACAATTACGATCAGCTGAACTATCTTGTCATAGTCCCCCAACGCTGGCCCTCCCATGATCAGCCCATAGGTGTAAATTGTTGAACAAAACATCAGCACTCCCAAAGCAGTGATAGGAAGTGTTTTAGTAGCTGGTTGAGTACTTGACTGGTTACAATCCCTGTCCTATGCTTGGATCCCATCCTCTAAAATCCTGTCCATTCACAGAATCACTGTTAAAGATATGGACAGGGAGATCACTCCTCAATTACCATCACACCTAAAATAGACTGGACTTGGGGAAATTAGTTTAATTCATTGCTAGTTAGTAAGAGAGAAGGATAATGAGAAAAAAAGAACTTTAAACACCTTCGCTCTTCCTCACCCTTTTTCCCAGGCTCAACTTCACTCCTTATTTCTCTACCTCCTCCCCCACGGCGGCACAGGCGGATGGGGAATGGGGGCTGCAGCCAGTTCATCACACTCTTCTTCATGAGCATGTCTTTGCTGCTCCTTCCTCCTCAGGGGCAGGATTCCTCACACCCTTCCCCTGATCCAGTGTGGGGTCCCTCCCATGGGAGGCAGTCCTCCATGAACTTCTCCAACACGAGTCTTTCCCATGGGACACAGCTCTTCATGAGCTGCTCCAGCATGGGTCCCTTCCATGGGCTGCAGACCTTCAGGAACAGGCTGCTCCTGCATGGGTTCCCCATGGGGTCACAAGCCCTGCCAGCAAACCTGCTCCAGGGTGGGCTCCTCTCTCCAAGGCGCCACAGGTCCTGCCAGAAGCCTGCTCCAGTGCGGGCTTCCCACAATATCACAGCCTCCTTCAGACATCCCTGCTCTGTCATGAGGTACTCCATGCACTGCAAGTGGATTTCTGCTTCCACAGACCTCCCTGGGCTGCAGGGGCACAGCTGCCTCACCATGGGCTGCACCAAGGGCTGCAGGGGAATCTCATCTCCAGCACATGGAGCACCTCCTGCCCCTCTTTCTGCACTGACCTTGGGGTCTGTGGGGCTGTTCCTGTCACATAATCTCACTCCTCTCTCTGGCTGCTGTTCAGCATTTATTCACTTCAGTATTTTATCACCTCCATTGCTCAGCTTGCTCAGTGGCAGGTCGCTCTTGGAGCCAGCTGGCATTGGCTCTCTCAGACACGGGGGAAGCTTCTGGCAGACTCTCACAAGAAATCACCTCTGTAGATCCTCTGCTACCAAAAGCTTGCCATGCAAACCCAGCGCACCCACACAGACACAGATATGTGCATGTCTGTTCGATTAGTTTCTGCGGAAGTTCCTTGGACTGTGTCTTTGTTCTCACCTCTGATTTTGTTGTAGGCCTCTATTTTTGCATATTGCATCTTCATTTCCAGTGAGTAGCTGGACTCACTCACTTCTGCACTTACTCTAAGTATATGTGACCTGCTGTGTTCACTGGCCTCAGGAAAATTCGGTACAACCTATGTAATTATTTTCTATTTGTATTGCTTTTAGGCCTAACAACACAAAGCTTGAGCCTGATACAGTCAGGCACTGGAAAAATGTTTAATACTGTTCTTGCCTCCTAACAGGGTCCAAGAACAAAAAAAAAAATACTGTAATTTGAAGAGATGGCCCACTTAAAATGCGAAAATCAGAAGAGCTGAGAAAAATAACAGCAGCAGAGGGCAAAGATTAATGGCTAAATTTTCACAAGATTGTAAATTCTCTCTTTGGGACCTGAAGAAAGTGGCAGAGCGATTTAAAAGTATCGAGAACTAACCGCCTTAAAAATTAAGCTTTAAGTGACATACTAGCATCTATCCAGAAATCAATAGTCAGCAGAGGAGCTGAATTCAGAATTTCTGACTCCTAGATAAATACCAACCTATAAATCCTCTGGGCAGAATCTAAGTGCCTGGCAAAACTCCTATTATCTTCAATGGGAAAGTTTCCATTCTCAGTTTTCCCCCATATCTCATTCAATACATCACAAATATCCCAGGCACAGTGTATACAAGACGAGAAAAGAATCTTTCTTGGAAGTCATCCTGTGCCTTACAGTGCAAAATCCCTCTCACTGAGAGCGCTGTTGTGGTGAACCACTCACAGTCACATTAACGCGATCTGAACTTTGAAGTTGTTTTCTGCCTCCTTGCTTGTGTTTCTGTGCATCCATCAGGAAGCCGCAATAAGCATACAGGTGACATTCTCAACAAAGGCAATATACCAAAGTATTTAATCTTACAGCTTTTGCTTACCTCCGTTGGGGAATATGGTTTGTTCTGGATAGTGCACAATAGTTTGTTGTTTGTCAAAAAGCTGAGAAATTTCTTTAGATCAAGAATAAAATTGATTCACTAGCAAAAAGCAGTTTTACTTCTCCAGCCCAGAAAACTTCAAAATATCTTATTTTGCTGAGAGAAGAACATGACAAAGAGGAAAACTGAATAAAAAACAAATATAGGACACCCTTGTCATGAAGATTAGAAAGAAAACAAACTTTCCTTAAAGGAAAAGCAAGAAGACAAGAAAGAACCTTCACCTTCTTTCTCCAAAAGCATCTAGCATTTTGGAAATGTGCTGAGCACAGGCCGGACTAAACAGTTTCTTGATAGTTTGTAATAAACTTCGAAAACATTGTTTTTCTGGTATGGGGAATATTCCTATCACCCAATACTTGCAGTCAAGACTTTGCTAGTCTTGCCCAGCCTCCCATTACCTTAAAACAGTGTTGCACACCCTTCCATCCCAGGTCAGGCACTGTACATGCTCCAAAACCACCTCTCTGCACCTTTGGACTTCAACCTTTTTTCATTTTACCTCAAATTACCACTGCTGCAAAATTTTTTCTGATTTCATCTGAAGACATAAAATAAACCTAAACTGGGATTTTTAAATTATGTAGATTGGGATTTAGTGAACTGATTGTGCTAATTTGAACTCACAGTCCCTAAAATTTTAGCTCTCCTTGTGGACAATTTTCTTCCTGGTGAAGGCATTCTACAATGGCCAGCACAGCCTTCATCATCATCCCATTCAGTAAAAAGAAAAGTTTGAACATCATTATTTCATTGGCCTCTGGTATCTTATGTTTTATTTCTGGGAGTTTATTGATGTCTTCAAGTTGCAGTCATTTCTCCTAGGCAATTCAAACTTCCAAATTAAATGGTACTATACCCATGGCAAAGTGACAATCATAGTATTTTTAGTGGTCTTTGGATATGAACTCTCATGCTGTTATGATAATCGTATGTTAAAGTCCAACAAATATTCCTCTGATAAATTATTCTTACATTTCAAATAAACTAATGCACAATAAAAATTAATTTAGCTGTGCCTAAAACTGAAAACAAGGAAATAATAAAAAGGGAATAATAGTATTTTTTTTAAAAAAGCAGCAGCTATCCATTTAACTGTATTGGTTTTACAGTCCATTGGTCATTATATGATCTTCACTCTTTCTTGAAACACCTCAGATCTGACTTGTGCATTCTCAGAGATTTTTCTCTTTTGAGGTAAATATCTAGAGCAATTGCCAGAGGGGAGCTTCTACTACTGTCTCTATGGAAATTTGTACAAATGAGTTGCACCTTTGTCCTTCCACCATGATTAGCTGAAATGGTGTCCCAGAGAACCTGCACCACCTTGGGCATCCTCAGGCTGTCCTTGGGGCAGGGACCAAGCTCACTTGTAGAGGACAAACACAAGTGGACATGAGACATTGTTCTGTCCTGTGAATTAGGAATTGCAGGAAGTGGTTGGGTAAGTTTTTACTCCCTCTTTGAGCCTCAAAGTCCTTTTTGTAGGACATCTGAGATGGTAGGTTTTCCCCATGCAGACCCAGGGCCAGAGCTGCCAATCCAGCTTGCTCTGGCACCTGAAGGTGCTGAAACCCACTGATTCCAGTGGGTGGGACACACTGCTGTGCCATTCCGTGCCAGTGCTCGTAATGCTGACTACTGTGTTCTTTCACCAGCATTCTGTTCTTGCTGTGCAGTTTCTCCACTTTGCGGCTTCCTTTTTTCGCTCTGTCCCTTTTTTTGCAGCAGGGCTCACATTCAGCTACCACTGCAGAAGTTACCAAAAGACACTTAAGCTCATGAAAGCTCAAGAGTCCCTAGTAAATTTTTATTGCCTTACATAGACACCTTACCAAATCAATTTGCCATGTAAACCTGAACTATATTATAGTGCCAATTAAACAGGAAAAATACTTTAGAGGGGATTTCAGGGCAAATAAACCAACAAAACAACCCTAACCACACAGAAGGGTGCAATGTATGTCACTTATTTTCTCTTATGGGAAGTGCAGATTCTACACTTAAGCTGTCATCTTAGACATGATTATTTATCAGTGTTGTCTTGAGCCATGCTACGTATATTCGTGACTCTCCATAATACACAAAGAAAATGTGTGTATCATTACAGAAATGACAGTATGAGTGACTAATTCACTGACCATTTCTTTCCAGAAATCTGGATTCAAATACTACCTTTTCACAGAGGAGGCAAAGGCTGCATATTACAAAATACAACTGCCTGCTTAGCATAGTGACAAATGCCTGGTATGTAATTAAAGAGGAGATTGGGAAGATGATTCAGTGATCAGAAAAGTGAACTGCAATGAGATTTAATAGTTTTACACAGAGGATTCCCAAGGGATGTTCTGAGATCTAAATGGCAACTCTATACCCGCAGTAAAGAGGACATACTTGAAAACTGGGCATTCATTCTCTCATTCCAGTACAGTTACTGGGCAACCGTAAGTGTTGCCGTGAAAGTGAAAAATGGGTAAGCAAATCAATTTCGTTTTTAATTGCAGTTTCTTGCGACAGATACTTACATTTACTTCACTTTTATTAATAACATTGCTAAAAATGTATGTATCCTGCC
Source organism: Dasyornis broadbenti (assembly GCA_013397935.1). Taxonomy (NCBI): domain Eukaryota; kingdom Metazoa; phylum Chordata; class Aves; order Passeriformes; family Dasyornithidae; genus Dasyornis; species Dasyornis broadbenti. The sequence continues at coordinate 10,713 of VZRN01001103.1, read as the reverse complement.
ATGTCTTTTCATGTGAGGATGATGAACCTAATGCATACTTTTCCTCTGTAAATTCTCTCCTGTATTGCAATCAACATCAGGGGTTTTATGTACATTTCTATCTCTTTTTCATTTTAAAATCTTGCTCACTGACTTGGTAAATTAGTGCATGTGACTGTACACAAAGGCCAAGGAGATGCTTTTTTTTTAAATGCAACATAGAAAATCATTAACTACTTTTTAATTTCAGTTTAAAATTTCACATATTTTCATTGCACATTCAGTTAGACAACAGTAAGTTTCCCAAGGAAAAGTTTAACTATGGCATGTTGCCAAGCTAATTGTTTGGCCAAATACAGGAACAAGATGAACAAGCCAAATAATCATCCTAGAACACAGTGGTCCCAAAGAGAGCTCTGTGTTTACAGGGACCTGCATCTTCCAAAGTTAATTTGGAAAGGTCTCCTATTGCGTATTTCAATAGAAAACAAAATGCAGTTTCTAATTTACTTTCCCTCAATAAGAGTCTTAAAATGTTGACAAGTGCTGTAAATGTCATCTTCTTGGGATATGCCCTGTACGCTGTGATAATATGGGAAATTTCTTGCAGAAGATTCTAAAATCTTAAACATTAATCCAAAATCAATAGAGCTCCCTTTGCAGAACTGGGTGGTTTGGGCGTTTTTTTGTCCACCCAAAATGTGCTATTGTGTCAATTTTTTTTCTAATTAAACAATACTGGAGAGAAGACAGAAGTAGCAAGATAATTGGCACACACCCCAGAGTGAGCAGAATAGGGATTCAATTTACTAACCAGCCCATCACACTCAGGGCTTAGGAAATAACTCATTGTTTCCAAACAAGTTCCGATTTTTTTTTTTTTTTTTCTGGAAATCTTAGCTGTGGAAAATCTGCATGAAAATTCCATAACATCGTATTGCTAAGCACCTGGAAAATAGATAACTCTTCTACAGCAATTCCTCTTGATAGATAAGGCTGGGCTCATAGCTTGGTACACAGTGCGATGGGACAAACTTTGCAACCTTAAGTGTGTCTGACTCTTCCTATTCTTTTAAAACTTCATCACTGATAAAGCCAAAAAACTTCTTGAAACCATCTTCCCTCCCTGACAAGCACTCCAAAGCCCTGATGCACTCACCTCTCTTTTCTGTGATGATTTTGCTGTGTCTTTTTCACTGCGCTTATTCCATATATTAATGGCATTCTGATTCCAGCTTCAGGTAGCTTTCATTCTGCAGAATATAGATTTTATATAAATATATAAATGTATATATATAAAGTATATTTTCATCCATTATCTTCAATTGTGTCACTTTTTGACATAAAAAATGTGTCACAGGTGCAGGGTATGGTATTTACCTGAAACCGGGCCAAGCAGTGTGCTAAGTAAATGGAGCTTGACTTTTGTCACTGGTAGGCTTTTTTTGTTTTTTTCTTAAAGATTTTGCAGGTTTGAAAAAGGTCTCAATTTTAATAGCAATCCTGGAGCGATTTGGGTTAAAATGTGATGTGATCAGGTATGAGAACAGAACTTGATCTGCTGTCTTCAGTGGCTTTAAGGAAAGAAAGAATTTGGTGTCTATTGCTCAGGTTGGCACTTAAAAGAGTAAGAAACATTGCCAATAACACATTTGGCCTGAGGGTAGAACAGTTCTTCAGAAACATTGATAATTAGTCTCACAGTACCCTTCTGTGTAGTTGGTGCAAGCTTTTGTCAAGCTTATTTTACAAAGTACAGTGAAACACAGAGGTTAACCTGTCCCTCCAAGAGCCTTCAAATCAGTGGCAGAAATAGAAATGGCACTGCCCTCACCCTTGCCTAATGTCAGGGCCCACTGCAGGAATGAAAAACTGAAATTTTGAGTGATTTAAAGCATGAGTGTGATGCTGTCATTATTCCAAGAATCCTGTTGAAAACAAAGGGAATACCAAGAATGGACTGTCTACAGGTGTCTTGCCAAAATCAGCAAGGAACAATCCTAATGAGTTCTGATTATTTTGTCTTGAGAACTCATGGTCTGTTTCCTATGAACCCTGAGCAAGATTTTTAGAAAAACCATTCCGTGCAGATCAGCACTGTATTATTTATTAATGTACATACCATACGAAAGGATGAAATCAAAGCAGTAAGAGGATTCTCTAGGTTTGACCTGAAATTCCCTTTTCAAACAAACAAACCAAACCAAAACAAAACAGCATCCCCAAAATAAATTAAAAAGAACATAAAGCAAGAGCAATAAGGTACTCTAGGGAAAGTTTTGTAAGTCCATTACTATACACGCTTCAAGGACTTAAGGGGAAAAAGGCCTTGTTGATGTGTTTGGAATAGCTATGGAAAATATGCCCACTTGTGCTTTGCTGTGTAATTAAATGCTCTATAAATTATTGATGTACCATGATGGCACACAAGAGGATATAAAAAACCAAAAGTATTACATGGAACCATTGCTTCAAACCAGTTGACCCCTTCCTCAGATTAGCTGATGTTTTCACCTCCTAAAAGGAAACTAAATGATGTATGAATGAGAGAAGGAGCATACAGCCAAAAACATTACAATTAGTATTTTGCTGCTGTGTTTTTCAAAGCATAAAATTGCCATGATAGTGCAGCTTGGGGGAAAAAGTTTATTTTCAAAACTCAGTCTCTATGAGAGGATATTATGAAGTCGAAGATATTAGTCTTGTCCTGAATTTTATTTTTTTTTCTTTCGCCTGCTGGTAATCATTTGACTTCTGAGAAACATAGGGATGGGCAAGAAAGAACAATGAGTTGCAGTCATTTGCACTCAGAAAACTTTCATCATAAAGGATTTGCTAAAACGTATCTTGCTAAAACAAGATACAATCAGAATTGTCCACTTGTTATCCATGGTCTCTGATATAACTCTGATAGTAAAGAGATTTAGATCACTGTGATATTTTTTTGCCTTATGTTTGTCACAGAAAAACTTAATTTTTTATATCATTTTTTCAAAAGGAAATAAAAATAAAGCATTTCTTTTCAGGATGCTTTTAGCTAAAATGTCCTTCTAATGGCTAAATACAATAGTACTGTTTTCTGAAGCACTGACTTTTGAATCACAGACAATGGAGTGCATTTCTCTGTAGTACATTTCCTCTGGGGATCTCTGTTACGAGGGATCTGTTTTGTTTATTCTGAATATGGGTCTCTGGAGACTCATAGATAATGTGTTGATTATTGGCCCACTGTCTATGAGGTTTTTCAAGGGCACTGGGGATATTTTGATAGTAGTCCAGAGAATTCGGTCAGGCAAGGCAGTGAAGACAGATGAACAACCTATGCATTGCAACAGCTGAAAGAAAAGTGTTACTACAATTGAAAAGACTTCTAACGATCATTCTAACATTTATTTACCTGTGCCCTGTGAAACAAATATGTATGTGCCAAGATTGTGAATTTCATAATGTGTTATTTTGATGATGACCATCAAAATAAAAAGTCAACATTTCCAAATGCTTTCAGTGAAAAACAAACAAGAAACCACACCAACGCACACAGAGACAAACACACACATGACAATCCCAACAAAAAAAGCGAAGATAACTTTCTCTTTTGTCTTTGTTTCTCATAAACCACATGTGGAAATGACAGAATTTCCCTAAACTGTTCAGATCTTTCTGTGTTTTACTCCTCTCTGTACAGCTGCTGACTGTACACATCGCAGGGGACAAAAACTTGGCTTTCAGCACTGAAAGCATGCGGACCTACCCTGGTCTCACAAACACTTTGTAATACTTATCATGCTTGCTGTGGCCATCTGTCAGTGATACCCAAAATATTCTTTCTGTTCAGATATTTTTAAAAATTTCATCCTTTTCTGAAAAGAAATAACCACCATATGCCTATGTTTTCTGACAAAAACAAAGGTGACAAAGTATACGATATACCAAAAAATGAAGGGTCCTTCTAGATGACAGATTGTAAAAATTTAATTTCAAGGACAGAGAGAAAAATTTAAATGAAAAGCTAAAAAATAAAAAAAAAGGCCAGAATTTATTTATTGTAATTCTAACATCCCCTCCCTTTTTTTTTTAATAGAGTGATTTGGGAGAAAGGGGGGCTGATTCACGTTCTTCAGGTGAGTTGGTAATATGATCACGGTGGTGCCAAATGTTCAAAGGCCAAGCAGAGGAGGGAGGGAATGAGGACTGCAGCAGTGTTGAGCACCCAGAGGGTTTCATGGATTAGTGGTTCATTAAGCACAAAGAAGCACAAAGAAGATAAGCAGAGATGAAAGTGAGATAATAGTGGTTTTCCACATGCATGTTGCGAGGAAAAATGAATTATCCCGGAGGTATTTTCATGGATGGGGGTGGAGGGGCAAAGCAGTGGAGGTAACATTTTGACCCATTCCGAGTTTGATCTCAAGGGTGCAGGGCTAAAAGAGGGGAGAGCCTTAGTTTCTGGATTCAGGAGGCTGCAGGCAGCAAGCCTGAGATGAACTTTCAGCAACACCCATGAAGGCTTTGAGATGTCAGAGGGTAAAACAGTGACCTGTTCCTGGTTAAGGACAGCTCAAGAATTTTACAGTATCAAGTCATGCACGACCTTGTGGATGAGGTGGGTGGCCTTTTCCTTGGTTAATTCACAGTAAATGTTTTGGTAGTATTTTAAACATTCTTACTCCTGTGTGAAGGAGTAATCACATCATTTCATGCCATGAATAGTAAAAACATCCCTTGGATATGATAAAATCCATCTGAGGGCTATTTCTTGCAGCGCTTTGTGCACAATTTCCCCTGACTTCATAGTTTGCAAAAGAAAGTTGTTATGAATTAATTTATTAATAGTTTCATAATGTCATTGGCAGGACAACCAGAAGTGGGTCAAGAACTACAAAGCAGTGTTGAGTTAGTGTAGTTTTGTTAGCACTAAGCTAAAAGTAAGTCACAAAGAGTAGATCAACAAGTTCTGGAGCGTCAACTCTGCCAAAGACTTTACTGGATGCATTAAGTGGATGAAAATACATGTTTAGGTGATGTCTCTCCAGTAAAAAGTCTCAAGATTAGCAGCTGACTTGAAACAGAGCAAATTATTTATTACAGCAAGAGCTTATTTTGCCTGTCTCTTTGCTGATTCTTGCCTTTAGCTGCCTAGTGGGATTTTCTGGGTAAGAGACAAAAATTAAGTGAAATAACTCACCCCTAATGAGCTACAGGTAATTGCAGAAATAAGTGATTACAATGAGATCACTTCTTACCGGAGAAGTATAGAATTTTGTCCTTCTTGACAGATTAGAAGACTGAAGTCAATCCAAAATAGCTTTTAGGTGCCTAAACTTTCACTGACTTCGCTGAAAGTACGTGTGGGAGAGCTGAAATTAGATGACAAACACTTAACTCAGTTCCTGACTTCACATTTTAGAGGAATTACTTCACTTCTTGTTTGGAGAAGGTGACTTCACAGAGACTTCTCTATTATGGCTTTCACTACACTGTCAGACGCAGCTCCTATAGAAGGATATCCTTGTTCCTAAAATAAAGAGGCAAAACCAGATTAAGCCTGGGAACTTTGTGTAAAGCAGTGACATGCCAAGCTGTGTCTTCTTGTGACAGAACACCCTCATGCCCTGGACTCTTCAGGTGATCTTGGATGTGTTCCACAGCCCTGACAGTTTCAGGGTGTGTTGTGTTCTCCGTACATTTGCTCCTGACCACAACTTGAGTTTAGTCCCTTACCTTTCCTGTGACTGTATCCTTAGGTGCTCCCAGGGTGGATGCTCAGGAAGAGCCATGTGCTGCCAGAATAACCCACCTTTGGGAGACCCATGGTGACAAAAACCAGCAGACCTAGTGATGGGGGTACATGAATTGCCTTGATGGGCCCAGGTATTCCCAGGATGTAGAGGGATGGTTTTTTTTAAAGCATACATATTGGGAGCAGAGTTCAGGATGCAAAAGTGAGTAATCATGTGATGACATGAACACTTTGGGTTTTCTTTTTCTCTAGGGCCATGGATAATCTGTTATGAGATTGAACTGGGGTCAGGTGAAGAATGTGCACTAACTCTACACTGTGTTGAGCAGCACTTGGGGTGCTCAGAATCAGCCAAGTGTTGGTGACCCACAGAAAACACAACTAACACTGAGAGCCAGAAATAAAACATATTTATAAAAACATATGAGTTTGACAAATGACTTCTTGCCCTGGTTCTGAAAATCCAACACCTACGCTTAAAGGATGGGTTACATGCCCAACTCCTGTGCTTTGCCAATACAGAAGTTATTAGAGAAGGAAAAAGCAGCCAAAATTGCAGTTGTAGGTTTAGATGTTTTGGGTTTTTTTTCCCAGAAAATCTAATCCCAAACTGAGGACAAAAATGTTGGAAATATTATGGAAGAAAGGACTGCACTAAGCTGGAGGAAATTTGGACATAAATATCTTGGCTTGTATGTAGCATTTGTCTGCATTGGTTCCAGGTTTCTGTAGCCTCAACTGGAACTGAAACACTACAGAGATATAAAGCTTCAGCATGGCTGTATGCTTTGGGATAATTGCTGGCATCATGTGCAAGGCTGCAGCCTTCTTCAGTCCAGAATAAACCAAAAGCTCAGGGTAAGACTAATCTAGAGTAGTAGGAGCTACATTGTATTTGCTTGTCCTGTGGAGACTGTGGTTATAAGAAGACTTTAGTTGGTTAATTAACAACCTCTTTAATTGCTCAATAAGCAAAGAACAAAAAAATTATTTCTTCCCACAGGAGTGCACAGCTGTAGCCTACACACATTTAATTCTTTACTTATTGTGAAGCAGATGTTTTTAAAAATTACCCAGCACAAGTATTTCAGATGTCTCTTAGTTTTTCTGATTAAATGAATAATCAATTGCAAATTGTCTCATAAATTATTTGATCTTGTTAGATTTCCTTCAGCTTTCCTTTCTGGGCACACAAATCAAGGAAGGTAGTACTGAATATCTGTAATCTGGACTGAAATTAGCTTGCATGATATGCTGCAGAAATATGTTTTAGATAAGGCAAAAATATTTAAGAATTAATTCTAGGTTTCTATATACGTGGTATTTACTCTCCATGCTGCTTTAAGCACTGAGGTATGAAAACTGAAAGAATGGTAATTTTTAAGAAACTTAATTTGAAAATACAATTTTTATTTCAATCACTGTCCTGCTCCAGATATAATGGGCATTAAAATTTTGTTTGCTGGAATGTGGCTAGCTTTACAGTTGAAATAATCAGGAAAATGCATATATATAATGAAAACGAATAAATAAGAGTAGGGGAAAACCACTGCTGCTCTACTGCTGTCAGGATAGGATAGAAATATAGCCACAGAAATTTCACAGGTAGTTATTATTGCATTTTACATTCTGTTGGAATGAGATAGTTTTGAAATTATAATGATGCTCAGATAGTAAAACTGAGTAGAGCTCCAGCATTTATAAAAAAAAGGTAGTAATCTTCCCTTCACTCTGATGGTGTTTGCAAAGTTGATCAACCCTCCCAGAACAAATCACTGGAATTCACATTGGTTCATTTTCAGTGTGGCCACTATGCTGGATGGTGCAATTGGAGGAGCAAAGGATAAGGAAGGGATAGCCAGTGTGTAGGACAGAGAAAATTTCAGAAGAAACATATATAAAGCAAAAATTTACTGCTAGTGTGACTAAAATATTAACAGTCTAATCCAAAAAGCAAATAATAGTTCAGACCTAATAATTACGTAAAAAAGAAAAAGATTACTTTAATGGAATAAAAGCTTCAATAATAATATAATAATGACAGCTATACAGTTACAATTGTTATTCTCACTGTGTTTTGTTTCTAGACCCCTTCTGCCTCACTCTTTCCCTGCTCCTCGGACTCCTAAGGTTGATGTTTTCATTTTGGTGGTTGGTGGTGAAAGGGGAGCTCTGGCCCACTGCCAGCATCTGAAGTGTGGGATGTTCATGGTGGTGTTTTCCTCTCCCTCATTTCAGGACCCACATGGGGCCACATTTATATATTTGCTAACACATTTTTACACTTTACTCTTTTTTCATTGCTCTGCAGCTCCACATTACATCTGAATTTATGATATATGGTGCATTTTTACATGTGTTAGAAATACCTGTTCTCTGTTCTCTCTGTTACCCCTAAAGCCACATCTAGCGAGCTCCAGCTTGTCTACCTTGTGCCGGTTGTAGAGGTCAAGAACATCTCAGCCAGGGCAAGCCCTTCTGAGGCGTAAAGAGCTCAGTACAGAGCCTGTGGCTTCTTAGTGACAATGGCCATACTATATTACAGGTTTGCATGGTAATAACCTATCCATTTTCTGCAGTCCATTTTCCTTGTGCAACATCCAGTTGTTGAATTAGTGATGTTTAAAGGCACATCCTGCCCACCCTTTTAGTATCCCCTGAGAGGTACCAATCTGATTTTTATTTATGCCTCAACATATGTTACACATGAGGTAAAAAATTACTTTAGAGGCTGTATACATGCTAGGAGCTCTGCCTCCACGGGGGCTTTGCCTGGCAGCCCATGAGGGCAAAGAAAGTTTCCACGATTGGGCTGCAAACGACCCCTCCTTGCTGGTGGGTCAGATCCCCGGATGCCCGGCAGAAAATGCCCGGGAAATGACGCTGTAGGAGGAGCCTTAGCACATAAAAGCGGTGACCTGCGAAACAACTGCAGCCATTTTCTTTGGGTTTCTTGGAGGGAGTGGGGGCGTCGCCTGGAGGCTCGGCTTGGCGCTCCTCGCCCTCCTCGCATTTTCCTCCCTGCGATCCTGTTTCTTGCCTGCCTGTCTGTCCTGTCCGCCCCTGCCCTGCTCTGCTTCGCGGCTTCCCCGAGGCATCTCGTCGCCACGACGACCTCGTGCTCCGCTGTTAGCCCGAAGGAGCCGCCGCCTGGGCCCTGCTTGCACCCAGCCCGCAGCCGTCGCCGCCATTCCCGCATTGTCTGGCACCAGCCCGCGGCACCGGCCCGCAGCTGCCGGCCCTCCCGCGGCACCAGCCCCGACGGCAGAGACAGGCTGCCCGCTGCCGCTCGGGAATGGCGCCCGGCTGCTCGCAAGAGCTGCGCAGGGTCACCCAGGCTGGCGCAACGCATGCTGTCTGCCGAACAGAACGCTGTGGGGCACCCCGGGGTACAGGTGTAATGTTGTCCCTGGCTGTTTCTCTCTCGGTCTCTCTTTTCCCCTCTTTACTCCTTTTCTGTCCCCCTTCGGTAGGAGCACTTACCTTTCTTTATTAAAGAAAAAGCAGTTCTCAGATACAATATTGCCGTGTTTGCGCTTTATTTTTGTCCGAGCAACGTGTTTAAAAGAATCCTTCGCGACTCCCACTCTTACAGCGGAATAGGACATCTCCCTATGGATCTATTGTGATTTTTTTTTTAATATAAGAAACCTTAGTATCAGACATAAATTCTAGGGGAGGAAAAAAAAAATCTTTCAGAGACAAGTTGACTTAAACCAGTGTTTATCTTCGTTCTTTAGATCTCCCCAATTAACTGTGTACTCTCTCAAGGACCAAATGGGGAAAAAAAGGTGTGAGAAATGAAGTATTTTGCTGCAGCCAAAAATGTGATTAAGTAAAAGAATGAAAACTGTTGGTTCTTTCATTGTTGTGATCCACGATTTGGATTTGTTCTGGTTAGTCTGTAGGGTGTTGTTGAGAGCTGGGAGAGGGGCGGGGTAAAAGACAGGCCCACAAAAGGAAGGGGATGAGAGGGGAGGGGATAGGAAAGTAGGCAGTCAGGAAAAAACGTAAATTCCTGCGTACTCCTCCAGTGGGAAAAGGGGCCGGGACTGCCCCCGGCCGTGAAAGGATATAAAACCAGCCATTTTGTTGAAGCCACGTGTGTTTGGCTCTCTGGGGATAGAGAGACATATGCCCAGCTCAGTTGCATCATTATACTAGAGTTTCTTTTGCTTCCACGAATTTGTCCCCACTTAATTGTATCTAAAAGTTAGTAAATTTCTAACAAAGAAAGTGAATTCACTATGTTTATCACATATTACGAAGTCCATGAGAAAGGACTATTTCTTCTTAAACATCTGTAGGAGAGCAAGCACATGAAGGTGCTCATGTGGTTGGAGTCTCATCCAAATTAGTTGGCAGGGGAACACTAATAAATCAGATTAGACGGGTAAACCTACTGCTCCTGTCATTTTTAATTAAATCAGTTGTCAACAATCCTACTTCTGTTGAAGATATTGCAGGGTGTCCAGTGATGAGTCACTTCATCTCAATCGCCCATGCAAAGAAGGGGAAAGACAAAATGCAGATGAAGGAGAGCACAGCTCACAAAGGGCCTGCAAGTATTGAGCTTGGTTGTATGTGATAAGCCCTTGTAAGTATCACTTCATCACAGAATCATTCATTCTCATAGTATAAATTAGTTTGGGGGGAAAAAAAAAATCACAAGTCCAATTGTAAAATTTTGCTGAGTTTTATTATTGTATTTTGTCGACAGTCCTCTGTCAGGTAAGCCTATGCCAATTCCGGGACTGGAATCTTTTTCCTGTGCTTCCAGCAGAGCCAGGCTGTTCCTGGCGGTGTGGGGATTGGGGCTGGCCATGCACACACACACACAGGGCAGCAGGTGCTGCCCTACCCATGCATGGCTTTCCCTGTTCTCCCACCACTTCTCCACATGGTTGTTTGGAGGCAGTTCGCCATTCCTCTGGCATCCTGCAGGAGCTCAGTACTGCCAGTTTTACATAAATAATTTGTATCTTAACTTTAAT
>VZRN01001100.1:415419-453160 GCA_013397935.1 Dasyornis broadbenti | reverse complement strand
TTGCCGCTTTTTTTGTGTGTGTTTTTTTTTTTTTTTTTGGTTGTTTTTTTTTTTTTTTGGTTTTTTTTTTTTTTTTGTAAATAACATATTTTATAAAAACACCTGCTATTAATATTCCACTGGAGCTCCAAGAGGCTCAGCTTGGGGCAAAGGCACAATTAAAAACACCGTGTTTTCCCTACAGGACTCTGCATTTATGGTTTGTAGAACAATAGAAATGTACAGCACCAATCCTTGGGTGGGCGGGGATGCGTGTGGGAATGAGTCCTCGGAGAGCCTCAGAGGGGGCTCAGGAGTCTTTCACCTTTCCCCCAGCACAATCGGTTTGGGATCTTTGCTCTCCAGCTTCCCCTTCTCCGGAACGCTCCCGCTTCCTATCAGCTGACCATGGGCTCCACGTCCGTCTCTCTGTCCAAGTCATCCTGGATTTCGTCTGTGTTTCCTGAGTCGCTGCTGGCTACGGAGCTGGGGGATGGAGAATTCCTGGAGGGAAACGCAGGGGAAGGTGGGGGCCCAAAAAATTAAATATCAGTGGCAGGAGGAAAAGGAAAACCTTAAAAGAAAGCAGTCACTGTCCCTTCATAATGCTATTTATAAACCCCTTTATTAACATTCAACGCTGGCACGCCCCCAAGCTATTTAAAGACTCCGTAATTAACATTAAAGATTGGGTTTGCAGTAAATATCAGTAGCAAAATCAAGCTGCCACCCCACCCAAGCCCTGCACAAACACGGAGGCTGTCCCAGGTTTACTGATGGGGAAACGGAGAGCAAAGTCTCCTGCAGGGACTCCCGGCATCCCTAATACCCAGAGCCCTGAAAATTGAAAGTTTATCATCTTGTTCTACCGGGGTTGAGCAAGAGATAAGAGAAATCCCTCACAGTGTAAGGTTCTTAACACATGAGAAGATTAAAAAAAGGAAAAAAAAAAACCAACTTCTTCACGTAAGTCCAGAGTCGAGATTTAATTTGGGCGTTTAAGAGTTCTAAATCTGAGATGTTAAGGACTCAGAGTCCATCCAGGCTGAAGCTCCCTTTAGTTTTACTTTTTAGTTTTTTAGGAGCAGCCGTTGAGCCCCTCGAGCTGTTCCAAGGTGTTGGACCCCACACTCTGCTCCGGGCCCCCCCTTCCAGGAACACCAGAGTCCCCAAAGGACCAAACCACGGGATGAGAGCGCTGCCTTCAGCCCAGGCTGGCAGGGACGAGCAGGGGGCGAGCCCGCGGGGCAGAGGATGCCGGTACCTGTCAGCCGTGCCCTTGATGAGCCTCCGGCACGTTTCCATCTGCACGTCCAGCCCCCTCTTCATGCTGCACATCTCCATGTACTCGTGGAGGTGCCGGTTCATGTCGCTCTTGGCTGTGGCCAGTTCCAGCTGGGGAGGAGAAGGGGAGCGAATTCAGCCCCAATCCCAGCTTGCCTGCCCTTCCCGGCCCGCTGGGGCTGCCCAGAGCCCACCCCAAACGCCCCACGGCGCACGTTTAACCTCGCTGCTCCCTCCTGCCGCTGCGTTCATCGGCTCAGGAGGGGCAATCAGAGCTCCACGCTGCTCTGACACAGCCCTGGAGGGGTTTTCCCTGGTTTGCCAACAGGCAGGAATGAATGAGAGCACAGGGATTTTGAGAAGTTCCAGCTGTTGTTTCTGGCGACCCAGTCTCAGGAAGCATTTCCCAGGGTGAGATACGCAGAGCAAAGCGGGGAGAAAAAGAACAACAGTGGTTTTTATTCCCTTTGTGCTGCAGGTTTTCTCTCCAGCAGCCTCAGGTTTACGCTCAGTGCTGGAGCGTGGAGCAATAATAGCACAGAGAATGGCATTCAGGAAAATCCCCAGGGCACGTCAGGAGGAAATGCCTCCGCATTCTTGGAGAGATGGACATTCCTGCTTCCCCCTGGGAGCTGAGCTCCCTGCCGTGTCCATCCATCAGGAACAATTCCCCGGCCTCACCTCTATCTGCCCTATTGTCTCCTGGTATTCCTTGTCCCTCGTTTTGAAGAAAGACTCTGTCTCGTGGATCAAGTTTCCCAGGTTTTCTTCCTGCAGGGGAAAGGAGGACACAGAGAATTAGCGGGGAACTGAGAGAATTCAGGAGCAGAGCGAAGGTTTTATTCAGCCTCCCCTGGAAATGCAGGTTATTGTGTTCCTTCACGCATTGATTTTTTTTTTTTTTTTTTTTTTAAAGGCGTTTTTCCGCAGGCAAGGAATCTTCCTCTGCAAACTGGGATACCAGGAAAACATTTCTGTGCCACGGCCACGGCTCTGGACACACAAAGGAAAAGTCTGATCGAACCCACGCGCCTGATGCATTCCAAAGCACCAAACCCCTGGATTTTCCCGAGCCTGATCACGCTTGGACAGACTGGAATGGCTCTCCAGCCACGAAACTTTTAATTTTCCCTGCATTCCACACCGCTACTCGCAGCTTTGCAGTGGAATTCTCATTTTCCAGTCCTCATTTTCACTGCTCTCCAGCACCTCCCGTGCACGCACTGATTCCCACTGGAATTCCTCGCTGCACTGCTGGATGGGACCACATGAAAAACATCCCCAAGAAAACTCGAGAGCTCTGCATCCACTCCAAACTGAGCTCTCAGTTCAAATTCCATCCAGCCAAGCAGCAGCAGACTCTAGAAATCAAATATTCAGCCCAACTTGCAGGGCAGACTGCTGGGTTTGACCCTTTTTTTGGTTGCATTTTCCCTCTTTTGCAGCACCAGGGAGCAGCTGCAGAGTCCCAAATGCTGTCCCAAAGGAAAGCTCCCGCTTCGGATTGAGGGTAGAGCCTGTCCCAAACACACAGAGCTGCACAGAAAGGCACCGCAATCCCATTGTTCCCCCCTCTCAGGACTTCAACCACCTCTGCTTTCCATTAAAAAAAAAATCCTCATCAAATTAACACACAACTGCACCAATCAGTGCTAACTGGGTTTCCATGCTCTGGCCGCATCTGTGGCAGATTTACAGGGCTGGTTCCTGGCACCCACAGCAGCCTGGAGTTACAAGAATCATCCCCGCTGATCCTTTTATATGCAGAAGAGCTTTAAGGAGGAAGGTCATAAAAGAAGGTGGCGAGGGCAGCGCGTAAGAACTTGAAAGGAATAAAACCCAGGGAAGGAAGATTCAGGCATGTAAAGCACGCGTTAAAGAGCAGGCACAGCCGGAGCAGGCTTTATTCCGAACCTCCATCTACAAGCCAAATCTACCCTTTCCTTGTATAATTTTCATTTAGAAGGATTTAAGCTTCTTAAGATCTTTAGAGTTTGCTCGTGCGGGGCTCGGCGCGGTGGCTGCGCTCAGGCAGGCACGCCCGGCGTATGCAAATGAGCTGTCATTAATTCCGGCTCCTCGTTATCGCCCTGCCGCTCCTCCTTATCGCTGCCGCTCTCCTGCTCCGCCTCATCCCTCTGCCGCTCTCCCTGCTCCCGGGATTCTGCAGCCCCAGCAGTTCCCGGTAATCCCCAGCAGCTCCTCATGGATGGCTGATCCCGGGGAGGGGAGGTGGGACACGAACACGCCCTGGCAGCCGGCACGGGGCGAAATTCCCGAGGCTGCTGCCTCAGCATCCTCCTCCCTCTCCGGGGAGGCTGCGGGATTGTTTCCCACTCAGCGATGCGGTGACAGCCATTCCCAGTCCGTTCCCACTCCGTTCCCACTCCGTTCCCAGTCCGTTCCCAGTCCGTTCCCAGCTCGTTCCCAGCTCGTTCTCAGCTCATTGCCAGCTCGTTCCCAGCTTGTTCCCGGCTCATTCCCAGTCCGTTCCCATCCCAGCCCTCTCCAGGCTGCTTTGGGAAGGCTCAGGAGAGCTTCCTTGCTTTTCCCTGGGATCTCAGGGATTAAGGGGAAGCTGTCCATTATCCACCACTGCCAGCAGATCCCCACTGTCCGGGCAGAGGGAAGCGCGAGATTCACGGGTTCAGAGGATCCCTGGGGGTTTTTGAGGTCCCACAACCGCAGGTTCTTTTTCTGGGGTGGAATTTCCATCCTTCAGCACCTCCCACAGACCACCCGAGGCTGTTTGGCTGCCCGCAGGAATAACCGTGCAATCCATCCCCTGCTCTCCACACGGAATCCTGACTGAAAGTGTGAGTGATAAGGCAGAGAGAAAAGTTGGGGAAGATCATGGAATCCCAAAAAGAAAGGACCTTGAAGCCCATCCAGGGGCACCCCATGCCACTCCTTCCACTGTCCCAGGTTGCTCCAAGCCCTGTCCAGCCTCGCCTGGGACACTGCCAGGGATCCAGGGGCAGCCACAGCTTCTCTGGGCACCCTGTGCCGGGGCCTCCCCACCCTCCCAGGGAAGGATTTTTTCCTAATATCCAATCTAACCCCACTCCCTGCCAGCCCGGATTCCCTGATGCTCCTGGAACAGACACCTTGGATCTTCTGCCTCTCACTTGGGTACTTTTAAATCCTCACCTTGAAGGAGCCAAGGAAGAAAAGCCTGGCCAATGAACTGCTGGCACAGAGTGAAAATCGAGCACAGAGAGGAAGCGCTAAGAGGATTCTAAAATCAAAGCAGGTTTGCGTGGCAAACCAAGCTCACCAGTCAAACAGCCACAGGCTCGAGTGGTTAAAAGAGTCACTGAGGGAGAGTTTCTGCAGAGAAGAGTTGGAGAAAATAATGGCAAAAGACTCACCTCTCCTTGGAGGTCAATGGAGGGATTGCAGTTGGTGAAGTCTTCCCAAAGCAGCAGCGTTTCCTCGTTCTCCTCCCACGTCAAACTGTCACAGTCGTCATCAAAATCAAAGGTCTCGCGGCTGGGGGAACAGACCAGGCATTAATGAACCCACTCTTGCCCCACTCCCTCGGCCCTTTAATTAATTGTCCAGAAAAATGGGCTGTGAGAGCTGAATGAGGCGACGACGCAGCGGCTGGAAATCCTCACAGCTTTCACAAACAGCCGGTGCCACTGCCCGAGTGCCTCTCTGCTGGGCTCTCTGCCACCCCAGAGCGGAATAAAAGCTCCTTGTTGGAGCTGCTGCTCCCAGCGCCAGCCCTGGCTCTGCCCTCCAGATGGAGCTGCACCGTGGCTTCCCCTGTTTGCAAAACTGCAGAAACGCTGGGAGCTGCTCCTTCCCTCCGTGGGCAAAGGAGCCCAAACATGGCCCTGGGGAATGTGAGAGGGAACAGAACCCGGGCTGATTTCACCGGGAATGTGACAGGGAACAGAACCTGGGCTGATTTCATGGGAAAGTTACACCCGGGCTGATTTCACCGGGAATGTGAGAGGGAACAGAACCCGGGCTGATTTCACAGGGAATGTGACAGGGAACAGAACCCGGGCTGATTTCATGGGAACGCTACACCCAGGCTGATTTCACCGGGAATGTGACAGGGAACAGAACCTGGGCTGATTTCACAGGGACTGTGACAGGGAAACGACTCTGGGCNTGTGACAGGGAACAGAACCTGGGCTGATTTCACAGGGAATGTGACAGGGAACAGAATCTGGGCTGATTTCACAGGGAATGTTACAGGGAACAGAATCTGGGCTGATTTCACCGGGAATGTGACAGGAAACAGAATCTGGGCTGATTTCACTGGGAATGTCCAGGGCACAGAACCTGGGCTGATTTCACAGGGAATGTTACAGGGAACAGAACCTGGGCTGATTTCACCGGGAATGTGACAGGAAACAGAATCTGGGCTGATTTCACTGGGAATGTTCAGGGCACAGAACCTGGGTTGATTTAATGGGAATGTTCCAAGGCACACAATCCAGGCTGATTTCACCATAGGAATGTTCCAAGGCATAGAATCCAGGCTGATTTCACCGGGAATGTGACAGGAAACAGAATCTGGGCTGATTTCACTGGGAATGTCCAGGGCACAGAACCTGGGTTGATTTAATGGGAATGTTCCAAGGCACACAATCCAGGCTGATTTCACCATAGGAATGTTCCAAGGCACACAATCCAGGCTGATTTCACCATAGGAATGTTCCAAGGCACACAATCCAGGCTGATTTCACCGGGAATGTTACACCCAGGCTGATTTCATGGCAGAGTTCAGCCCTGGGAACATGGGGTCTAGAGGGAACGAGAATGAACGGGAATGGGAATGGGAATGGGAATGGGAATGGGAATGGGAATGGGAATGGGAATGGGAATGGGAATGAAAAGGCTGAGCCCCCAAGGGCTGTGCAGAGGAGCTCAAACACTCCAGCAGCCGCAGGCAGAGCAAAGAGCGGCAGCAGGGGCCTTTCCCACCTTATCTGCTCCAGCCTTGTGCAAGAAAGGAAAAGTTGCAGAAGGCAGAGCACAGCCCAGCAGCTGCTGCTCCTCGTGGTTAAGGAGCCCTGACAGAGCTGCAATCGCTCCCTAAGCGGCCTGGATTCCAGGCTGATGCATTTTGATGACTTGAGCTCACTTCCTCTGGGCTGATAACATCTCAGGAAGGAGCCCGGTGCCGTCCCAGGAGGCTGCAGAGCTTGGCAGGGGACAGGAGTTTTGTCTGTGTCAGCAGCACCGTAAAGATGTCATTAAAAACAAAAAAAAAAACCTTGGACATTCACGATTGTGCCTTTTGCAATTCCACTTCTTCAAATCGCTTTCTTTTTGCAGGATCTGTCCTGGTCAGAGGAGCACAAAGGCTCCTGGGCTCAAAACCCATTGCAGTTTGATTGGTTTTTTTTTTACAACTTAACTCCTCAAAAATTGAGTTCATTACCGCTAAAATGCAAGTGGTTTTGCTTCTGCTAATGATATCAGCTCCTCTATAAATGAGCTGTTTCCAAATTATTATTTCCTACTTCACAGAGACCCCAAATGTTCTATTTCTGAACCATTATTTTGTACTTCACAAAGACCCCAAGCCCACCCCCAATGAGCCACCACCACTTTTCCACGTCAGCCCAACCTGACAGAGCAAGATTCCTGTGGCGCTTTGTGTAACAGGACCACGAAATTCAGGATTTCCAAAGAATTTCATTAGCAGGGCCAATAAAAACTGGGCATCACAGGACAGGTTTGGGAACAAAATTAAAAACTAAATGGATGACCGGACCGGCAGGTACATTTTAGCTTCTTGCTTTCTTAAAAAATCCACACGTTACCTGCTGAATTCAGCAGTGGAGAAGTCAAAAATCTGTATCTATTACGCTGATTATTGCTAAGGGCCTAAAGGAGTCCGAACAAGGGGAATTATCCACAGCTTTTGCAACAAAAAAAAAAATCCCTCCCACACAGGGAATTCGGGCAGAAAGCAGGGAATGCCCCACGTGCACAGAGCCCCTCCTTGGCTGCTACAAAGCTCCTTCGGGGGAGGAATTTGCTTTGGGGTAAAGCTTTGGTTTGGGGTAAAGCTTTGGGCAAAAAGATTTGGTTTAGGGGTAAAGGTTTGGGGAAAAAAGATTTGGTTTAGGACAAGCTTTGGGCAAAAATATTCAGGTTAGGGGTAAAGCTTTGGGAAAAAAGATTTGGTTTAGGACTAAAGCTTTGGGCAAAAATATTCAGGTTAGGGGTAAAGCTTTGGGAGAAAAGATTTGGTTTAGGACTAAAGCTTTGGGCGAAAGGATTTGGTTTAGGGGTAAAGGTTTGTGCGAAAAGATTTGGTTTAGGGTTAAAGCTTTGGGGCAAAAAGGTTTGGTTTAGGGGTAAAGGTTTGGGCAAAAAGATCCAGGACCTATTAAAACCGAGGCAAATCCCCTTTTTCCCTTTCCTGCTGTGCCTGCCTCACATTTTTTACCAGCCCAAAAGGCAACCTCAGGAGCATTTTCCCGGGACACTCACAGCTGGTTGAACATCCTCTTCATCTCATCCGTGATGTTGAGGGAGCAGCTGACCTCGTCATCCGAGAACCTCCCGTTGTCCGCGTCCTGCTCCGACAGCTCCTCGTCGGACGGGAGCTTCCGCTCCTTCTTCTTGGAGGCCACCTTGGGGTGGAGAGAGCAGCGGTGAGCGCGGGGCTCGGCTCAGGGGCACCGGGAGATCGGGGCTGGGAGCGGAGCGGAGTTTGAGGAGCGACTGTGCAGCAGCTCCCGGGAAATGCAGGGATTGCCTGCCCCGGGTGGGAGCGGTGCCTGTAAGGAGGGGTGGACACGGAGCACGGGGAAGCAGTGGGGAGAGCAAAGCGAGCACTTTGGGGATGCTGATCTCTCCCTGAGCCCGGCCTGGAGCTGCCAGGGGACATGCAGAGGTTGGGATGAGGCAGGGAAAAGCGGGAGCGGGCGGCAGTGCCCGGGCAGAGAGCGGTGACAGAACTCTCCCTCTCCTGCCACCACCACAGGTGTGGCTCCAGCACGGAACCCCAGCAAGGAACAGACAGGAAACCTTTCCCGAGAGTTTTTATTCCAGGGCATCCCCAGCCCAGCAGCAGCAGCAGATTGAGAATCCTCAGGTGGACACAAGAAAGGTTGGCTGAGCCATGGGAAAGCCTGGAGAGCCTCCAAGAAACGAAGAACAGGGAACTGGAGGGACACCCCTGCAAGGGGCACAGGGGGCTGGGAACACAGAGAGATCCCAGATCCCACAGGATCCCGAGGGCTGGGAACACAGAGAGATCCCAGATCCCACAGGATCCCGAGGGCTGGGAACACAGAGAGATACCAGATTACCCCAGAGGGCTGGGAACACAGAAAGATCCCAGATTACCCCAGAGGGCTGGGGACATAGAAAGATCCCACAGGATCCCAGAGGGCTGGGAACACAGAGAGATCCCAGAGGATTACAAAGAGCAGGGAACACAGGGAGATCCCAGATCCCACAGGATCCCGAGGGCTGGGAACACAGAAAGATCCCAGAGGATCATGGAGGGCTGGGAACAAAGAGAGATCCCAGATAATCCCAGAGAGCTGGGAACACATATCCCAGATCCCAGATAATCCCAGAGGGCTGGGAACACAGAGGATGCTCCCAGCGGGTGCCACCAACACAGGATCCACTCCCAGCCTCCAGCAGTTTTCCCCCTGCCGGGCACACAAACCCTCCCTTGCTGGCCTCACTCTCCCAGGTGTCGCTCCCCTGGTCATTCCACGCCCTGCAGGCCTTGACCAGGAGCTCTGCAGCCACCTCGGAGCACAAGGACTCGGCAATTCTCCTCAGAGACAAGGAGGAACCACTGGCACAACGCAGAGGCTCAGAGAAATCACTCTCCTCTGAGGAGGTTGGAGCCTTTTTGGGAACATCAGGGGAAAAGCCCATCAAACATTTAGGTGACTTCACCACAAGGATCTTTCACAGTGTTTCTGGGCAGCATTTAGCACCCTGTGTGGCATCACCATCCAGAGAAAAGCAGCAGATTTACTGAAAGCCTGAAGGAGAGATGGGAGCAGGAGGAAGGTTGGGCTCATCAGGGCTGAATCTGCAGTGGTGACAAGAGCAGCTGCACTGGGAGTGGCAGCTTTGCTCCAGGCAGAGCTGTCACTGCTGGCTCCTGGAGCAAATTGAAGGACTTTGCTTCCAGCACAGCTCCCAGGGTTTGTGTCTCACAGAGCTCCCCATCGCAGAAATGTTATTTCTGGCCACGGAGCAGGAGGCAGAAATAAGAACGTTGAGATGACACCTCCCTGAGCTTGAAACCTCTCACTTGTGAAGGGAACAAATGGGAGGGAGTAATTACACAAACCTAGACCCTGCCACACTGCTTTTTGTCCCTGCATTCAGTGCAGACCAACACCAGACTCACAGCATGGCTTAAAGATCATCCTGGCGCTTCTCGTTTTCAAAACTCTCCGCACTCTGCACTCCCGCCCCTGCAGCAGAGCTACACCGACAGCGAGGGAAACGCAGCTACGGAGAGAGAGTTCAAGAAAAGGCACGAAACGACCTGGACCACATGGCTCAGCACTGCTCCCTCCTGCCCTGCCCTATGGAAAAGTCAGGGCCTAATCACCTGGAAAATCTTGGAAACGTCTTCCGAGTTGCGCTGCTGCGCGACATCGCACAGCTTGGCCGTGATATCGATTCGGCGGCAGATGTCCATGTCCACCTTCATGGCCTTTTCTTGGATCTTTGTGTCCAGGTCTGTCATGGGCTGCAGGAAGGACAGCAGGGGTTACCTTCTGTTATCAGACAGTTCAGGCAAGAGGAGATGCCCCGCGGTATCTCTGGAACCCCGGGCCGCGCCACTGCTCGACAGCGCCGCGCCCTGAGCTGCGCCAGGCCCGAGCGCGGGCGGTCCCAGGGACTCCGCAGCTCGCGCGGGGAGCTCTCACCCCTGGTTCTCACAAAATTCCAGCTCAAGGGGATTCGGCATCGGGGAGAAAAAAAAAAAAAAAAACCTGCACCCACCCCGAAACAAGTGCTCAGTGTGGTGAGGCGGAGCGTCGATGGGTCAGGAACAGGGTGGGACAAGGGAATTCCCAGAGAAGCTGAGGCTGCCCCTGCATCCCTGGAAGTGTCCAAGGCCAGGCTGGATGGGGCTTGGAGCCACCTGGGATAGGGGGAGGTGTCCCTGCCTGTGGGTTGTCCATCCCAAACCGTTCTGGGATTCCATCAACAGCACTTCAAAAACGGAGAAACCCCACCCTGCGCAGCGTGTGCGGAGCAGAATGGAACCTAAAACCTGGTGAGGACGCAACATTTCCCCTCTGTCAGGCACAAAAAAACTGTGCCTGCAAGGAGGAGCTGCTGTTCAGCCAGAATCCACACAGCAACTGCACGCAGAACCATCAGATCATGACCGGATCCAAGGAGATCCGTGAAAACCTTGGCACAGAGAACGCTCCTCCCTGGCACTAACCTGGCTTCCAGCCCAGCAGGAATTCTGCAGGAAAAAAATTCTGTGTGAAGAATCCTGCCTTGTAGTGGTTCTAATTTCTGAGAGATGCTCCCACTCAGACAGAGCATCTGGCTCCTTAGGGAGAAATATCAAAAAATCCCAAATTTCCATCCTAGTCCAGACTCGCTCTGTTGGACAGCCCCACTCCTAAGCAACGCTTCCCCTTGGGACAGGAAAGCAGAAAAACCCCTTGCAGACCATTCTCAAACACCAAATCCCAGTCTTAAACACCAAGCCTCCTTTCTAAGAGGAAAGCTTTGTGCTTTTGGTTGGTTTGGTTCGCTTTCTCCCACCTTTTTTTGTTTGAAATCATTACAACAGAGTCTTCTCCGGCTCCCATCAATCACCCTCAGAGTCTGAGATTGTTGCTTTAAATTATTACAGAGTCTTCTTCCAGGCCCTGTGAACCACTTCCAGAATGTGAAATTTTTGTTTTAAAATTATCACACAGAGTCTTCTCCAGGCCCTGTGAACCACCTCTAGAATTTGAGCTTTACAATTAGAGCTTTTTGTTTTAAAATTACCACACTGGGTCTTCTCCAGCCCCTGTCAACCACCTCTAGAATTTGAGCTTTTTGTTTTAAAATTATCACACAGAGTCTTGTCCAGCCCCTGTCAACCACCTCTAGAATTTGAGCTTTAGAATTTGAGCTTTTTGGTTTAAGTTATTACAGAGTCTTCTCCGGCCCCTGTCAACCACCTCTAGAATTTGAGCTTTTTGTTTTAAAATTATCACACAGAGTCTTCTCCAGCCCCTGCCAACCACCTGTGGAGATTTCTGTTTTCCAGACTCGCTGAGGATAAGAAATCTCTCGACACTGACACGCTCGACACAAAATCTCCGCCGATCCTTATCTGCAGGCAGCCAAGAGCCACGTGCCAACGTCCTGCACTCCTCTCTTCTCGATATTTACCCGGCGAGGTGCAAAACAAGCACTCCCAGAGCTTTCCTCGGCTTCTCTCCTCGCTCAGAGCTCGCAGAGCCCCGAGCGCTTTCCCTGAGCCCGGGAGGATGTTTGCCTTCCCCACCACCTCCCTTTCTGTACACACGGAGCGGCGTCAGCTCCTCGGCGAAACGAAGCCACGGCCCCGGGCAGCTCCTCGCCGCCTCTCCCCGAGCGTGGCCAGCCTCGACTCGCCGCCGCAAGGAGACACAGCTAATTGCCAAATTTCCCACGAGCAGATCTGGTGGCCCCGAGAGAATGGATTTGACAGCCGGGAGCGGGTTCTGCGGGTTTGTGTAAAGTCAGGGGGAGGCTGTTGTGTGCAGAAATTACAGAGTAAATCAGCGTGACAGCGTTTATTCCTCACACAAGTGGCTTCAGCGCTGCCTCAGACTCACGGAGAGAGGCACCTTAATGCTCACCTTTCCACAAATCTGCATGAGTACATGCTCTGTTTAAATATAAGAACATTATCCAACCTCAGCCTAAAAGATCCTCTGGCTTTGAGGAGAACTCAATATCTAAAGACACATGAGGAAATTCCTGACAAAACCAGTCTTTTTTCCCTTTTTTTTTCTTTTTTTTTTTTTTTTTCTTTTTAAGCCATTAGGTTTGAACCAGCCCAGGCAGCAGAGCCAATACCTGAACCAGCATTACTGGATTCGATTTTCCAGAGCTTCGTTAAGGGAGGTGGGAAACACTTGTGAGGGTGGGGAGGGCCTGGCACAGGTGATCCAGAGGAGCTGCCCCTGGATCCCTGGGAGGGTCCAAGGCCAGGCCGGACAGGGCTCGGAGCACCCTGGGATGGTGGGAGGTGTCCCTGCCCACGGGAACAGGATGATCTTTAAGCTCCTTCCAACCCAAACCACTCCATGATTCCACGATTCCACACAACGTGCTCCTTCTGGAACAGGATTTCCTTGCACAAATCCCCGTGCCAGCAGCTCCTGGTGCTGCCCGGTGGGGGAACCCTGCAGCCCAAATCCGGGAGCTCTCCAAGGCTTTGTTTTTTTTTACCCCCCCTCCAGATCCGAGTGCTGGCCCCGTGGGGACGGGGAAGGGAGGGAGCAGTCCTGGTTACGGGCTAAGCAGCATCAATGCATCTCCACACAGAGCAGACAGGAAGCAGGCAGGGGGATCTGTCTGATGCATTAGATCCCGGCAGCCATCACTAATTACACAGCAGCACTCACTAATTAATCACCTGGCCACGGGTGAAGCCATGTGCAGGGCACACACACCCCCACGGAGGGGCCCCTCTGTACTTACATCACTCATCAGACCCTTAAAGACCACGAGCTCTGCTTTCAGCCTCTCGATCTTCTCGTTCAGCTCCTCCTGGAGAGCTTCTGCTTCCTGAGCCTCCTGCAAGGGAAAACACCCGGAGAGGTGAGAGGGGAGAGCCCGGCGAAGCTCTGAGCAGGATGAGAGGGCAGCAGGGAAGATGGGGTTTAGAATGAAATTAACTCTCCAGTGAAATTTAATTGTTATCCTCCACCGTAACTTCCACCCCCTCCTCACACACTTTGTCATAAATTTCATCATTTCCTGCTCCAGCTTCCCAGCATGAGCACTGTCCCCTACAGTGCTCCAGCCAGAAGTCAGATTTTTAATTAAAAGACAAAAAAAGTGATGAGCAGCAGGACCCAAAGGGGCAGAACCTCACCTCTCGCAAGGTTTCCACCATGGATTCCAGGCTCATCCTCCTCGTCAGCTCCTCCTCCCATCTGAAGGACGAGATGTGCAAAGTGTTAATTATAGAGAAAAGCGATTTTTTCTTTTTCTCCCCCCCTCCAAATCACAAGAGTTCTGATGGCTGTGGGAGGATGACAGTTACGGGAAACGCAGAGCAGATGGTCTCCCTCAAACCAGGAACGCTGGGTCTGGAAGGGAATAAAGGCCATCTCCACTTTTATTGGGATCAGCGTTCCTCCTGCCCTCACGCACAACGGGAATCACAGAGCTCTGGGCTGGGAGGGACCCCAAAGCTCATCCTGTGGGCAGGGCTTGGAATGAGATGATTTTGTGGTGCCTCCCAACCCAAACCATTCCGGGATTCTGCAATTATTCGATTAAGTGTTTAAAAAAAAAAAAAGAAAGAAAAAAAAAATCCTGTTTTTAAGTACTGAAAGCCTTTACAGAAACCCAAGAATCTGACCATATTAAGTGGGAAGATTCTGGAAAAATGAGGATACCCATCCATGTAGATGGATTTGGTTTGAGTTTGGGGTGAGAGGGAAAGCCAAGTGTGTGCCCCTCCGGATTCACCCAGTGTTCCAAAAGTGCAGCGGTTAAATCCACCAAAAGGCATGGATTCATCCAGTTTTCCTAAAAAGCAGTGGAGAAATCCACCAAAAAGCACGGATTCACCCAGTTTTCCAAACATGCAGTGGTTAAATCCACCAAAAAGCACGGATTCACCCAGTTTTCCAAAAACGCAGCAGTTAAATCTGCATTATCTGCAGGAATATCCAGCAGGGCAGCGTGTGAGGGCTGGATTTGTGCACGAGGACTCGCTGTGCATCTTTTTTTTCCCCAGCATGGGTTCCCTGCCGAGCAGAGGAAAACACTGAGGCTGGAATTCCCGTTAGTCACCAAACGTTTCAGCTCGGATTCTCACGCCCTGGGTGGGTTTTGTGCGGATTACACGTGGGCCGCCGTAAAAATAGCAGCTTTGCCTTTCACCTTCTAACATCAGAGGCAGGAAGGTGAAATTAATTAAAGCAGGCAATTAGGGTGGCACTCTGGGAGCTGCTTCTCCTGTTACAGGACAATCATCCCCTCCTGCTCCTGCTGCCAGCTGTGGACGGGCGCGGAGCAGACGCTGCAGAAATTGATCCCAAGGTTTGAGCTCCTGGAGCGAGGGATCCTGGCTGCATCCAGGCCCTGCTGATGAATTTATTGCATCCTCACCGTGCCCTGGGCGCTCTGCAGAGGGAGGGAGGTGTTTTTTTGGAAAAACGTCATCGGCGTCTTTTTCCTGACTCTGCCAAAAGCCGGGAGGAAGGATCAGAGCTCCTCCCCAGAGCTGCACATCCCCAGCTCCGCTCAGACCAACCTTCCTCATCCTGCACAGATTCCAGGAGTTCCACGTCTCTGCTTGGTGCCTTTTGCAGAGCAGCGATTTCCAGCCCCAGTTCCCTCCCAAACTTCAGGAGAAGGGGGAAAGGTGCCACCTCCCACACGCACCCTCCCTCAGTCTCCGTGCTTCTCTTAATTACAGCAACAATAAAACCATCAGGCGATTCTGAACCAAAAAAAAAAAAAAATCAAGCAGGGACTGCAACGGGATGAGCTTTGGGGTCCCTCCCAGCCCAGAGCTCTGTGATTCCGTGATCCCCTGGCTGAAGGGAATTTTCCCAGGTCTGGCACGAAGGGTCCTGCTCACCATTAACGCCAAATTCTCAACCCCAGAGCGCGTTCCTCCCAGCCAGCTCCGAGCTGATTAACCTCCTTGAACAGCTCAAAATGCCAATCTCACTTCCCCCCACCCCGGCAGTGAGGAGAGGAAGGAGCCCGGCAGGATTAATTCTCCATTTCAACTTCCAGGGCAGTGAGACAACGGGAAGATCGCTCATTGCTGTGATCATCCTGTGCCCGCTGCAACACACCCGACTTTAAAGGGACCTTGGCCGCCGTGCTGCTGCACATTCCCAAAACGCAGGAGTCACTGAGAGGATGCTAATTATGGCTCTGCTGCCTTCCTTACTCAACACACTCAGTTATTCTCCCAGTCATTTCTAGTAATCGATATTTTTCTCCTCAGTCACCGCCTAAAGCCAGAAGAGTCTTTCCCGAGTCTCCATCCCAGCAGGCTGTGGGCAGACAGAACCCAAAATGCCCCAGAATGCCCCAGAATGCCCCAAAATGCCCCAGCAGCTCCAGGCGCTCCCTTTATCCCGAGGGAGAGGGAAGCACCACCTGGAGAGCACCCGGAGCACGCAGCCAGGTCACTCCACAGTGGGATAACCACGGCAGGGGGAGCAGGATCCCCGATCCCTGCGG
The DNA here is from genome assembly GCA_013397935.1 of Dasyornis broadbenti. Taxonomy (NCBI): domain Eukaryota; kingdom Metazoa; phylum Chordata; class Aves; order Passeriformes; family Dasyornithidae; genus Dasyornis; species Dasyornis broadbenti. The sequence goes on along the minus strand of VZRN01001100.1, from coordinate 437,494 downwards.
GTCCCCTCCAGCCCAGGATATTCCAGGATTCCTCGGGAATATTCCCAAATGGGAACTGGCTGGAAAACCAGCAACTTTCCCATCCTTGCAGCAGGATCTGAACTCTCCAGCTGCTCCCAAACACGCTTCATTTCTTGGCTCACGCGCGGCGACCGCGATGATTTCCAGCTGCATCCAAAAACCCTCTTTCTGACTCAGAAACGCTGCCATCCAAAGCTCCCAGACTTTTATTACACTTTCAGTTAGTTCTTCTAAAAAAAGACCAGCAACATGAATTTCAAACCTAGCCAGGCTTTTTTATTTTTTTTTTTTTTCTTTTTTTCCCTTCTTCTTTCCCACTTCCCAAGGACGTTTCGGTTCCATCCACCCCCAAATAAAGGGCGAGTTCGACTTTTCGGAAGCCCTTGTTTTTTTTTTGTTTTTTTTTTCCCCAGATGTGACACATCAAATTCCAGGCGCATTCCGTCATTCCCTTCGGCCTGGACTCGCGTCTGAGAGGAGAACAAAGGACGCCCGGCTCTCTGGGGAAGGAAATTGGGCAAACAAAACCCCGCAGCAGTCGGGATTAGCGTCGCTTCAAGCGGCGTTGCTGTGAAGCTGAGTCACACCCGAAGCCACGCTCCCTCGGAAATCGGGAGAGCGGCCACCAGCTCCCAGGAAAGAGGTGGAGACACCTCGGGAGAGCAGCCCTTAAAAAGCTCCTCCAGGATTCCAAGCCTCGATGCTCATGGAATGACACCAAGCTCTGTGCTGAAGCTCCGAAGCGCCTCCAAACCAACCCCAAGGAACGGGGATCATTTTCCTTTCTCCTCTCCCAGAATCAAGTCCCGTGCAGGAACACGGAGCAGGGGAGGGCAGCAGATTCACAAAACCCCTCGGGAACAGCAAGGCAGCTTTAGACGAGTTTGCCTCGCCACAAGCTGCTCGATAATCGCCTTTTCGAGGGTTCTGAGGCGCGTGCTTTGATTCGACCAGCAAGGCACGGGCTCACAGGAGACACCGGGTACAAACGCGCTGGGTTGGGAATGGCTTTGCTCAAGGCACAGAGGCACGAACAGGGCAGCTGATCATGAATGGTGCCTGATGGTATCAACTGGATCATTCCTTCATTAAAAACAACCCTCCCTCAAGGGACGAAATGTTCATCAAATCACACTTACTGGCAAAGTATTTATCCCAGGAGCAAAACTCTTTAGGAAGGGCCTTTTAGGTCGGGTCGTGGAGGGAAGAAAAGTTCCAAGGAGAACAACAGAAACCCTGGCCGTGGTCTGAGCACCTCCCCTGCCATGGGACACCTTCCACTATCCCAGGGACATCTTCCGCTGTCCCAGGCTGCTCCAAGCCCTGTCCAACCCGGCCTTGGGCACTTCAGGCACGGGCCAGCCACAACCTCCTGGTTTTTGTTAAATAAAACAAGAAAACCCCAAAACAAACGAACAACTCAACCTTTTCTCTGGTTTTGGAATCCTTGCCTGAGAGATCATTTTCCTTCCAGTCTTAGTTTTGCACTTAATTAGACATCGAGCTGCATCAGCCAATTAGATCCTCCACAATTGCTACCTCTAAGTGAGCATTTTTAAGATGCTGTAAAATCCAGGGATCCTTCCTGATTATCCCAAGCGTTGATCATGTCGATCCAACAGGCCCGGCCTTATTGAAGCAAATTAAATGTTAGTTAATGGGCCCTGTGGAAAATGTATTAATTTAATGGGAAGGGCTGATTCCATTAAAGCCTGGCTGGAACTGAGGATGCAGAACTCGAGTGAAGCTGTGTTTCTGCCTGTTGTAACACCCTCTCCACAGAAGCTCTTCGCCAGAAACCATCCCAGCATCAAAATTCCCAAACATCAGAACCATGGGGGCATTTATCTCTGAAATTCTATGGTGAGACACCAAATCTCTGCGGAGCAGAACTTCCCAAATATCAGAGTTTTTATCCCTGAATCTCTGTGGTGAGACACCAAATCTCTGCAGAGCAGAACTTCCTAAATATCACAGTTTATCCCTAAGCCTCTGTGGTGAGACACCAAAATTCTGCAGAGCAGAACTTCCCAAATATCAGAGTTTTTATCCCTGAGCCTCTCTGGTGAGACACCAAATCTCTGCAGAGCAGAACTTCCCAAACATCACAGTTTATCCCTGAGCCTCTCTGGTGAGACACCAAAATTCTGCAGAGCAGAACTTCCCAAATATCAGAGTTTTTATCCCTGAACCTCTGTGGTGAGGCACCAAAATTCTGCAGAGCAGAACTTCCCAAACATCACAGTTTATCCCTGAGCCTCTCTGGTGAGACACCAAAATTCTGCAGAGCAGAACTTCCCAAATATCAGAGTTTTTATCCCTGAACCTCTGTGGTGAGGCACCAAAATTCTGCAGAGCAGAACTTCCCAAACATCACAGTTTATCCCTGAGCCTCTCTGGTGAGACACCAAAATTCTGCAGAGCAGAACTTCCCAAATATCAGAGTTTTTATCCCTGAACCTCTGTGGTGAGGCACCAAAATTCTGCAGAGCAGAACTTCCCAAACATCACAGTTTATCCCTGAGCCTCTCTGGTGAGACACCAAAATTCTGCAGAGCAGAACTTCCCAAATATCAGAGTTTTTATCCCTGAACCTCTGTGGTGAGGCACCAAAATTCTGCAGAGCAGAACCCGCCCCCTTTGCACTGCTCGTGCTGGGTGTTTCACCACAGAGGAGAGGTTTAATATTAAAGTCTCCTTCTCGACCTGGGCTCTACTCAAAGCAGCAAACAACAGACCTTTGAACAGCGATTCCTTGTGAAGAAAATTGCTGAAAGGAGTCACTCTGCAGGAAAGCATCGCCTAATTACACCCCCTGCTCACGCCCAGCGAGGAAGATGCTCCGGCCTGTTCCTGGAACCACAAGAAAAATCATCTGCAGCTCCCTTTGTGCCTCCTCGCTGCCCACACGGGCTGTTCAAACAAAACCCGGCTCCAGTGACACCACAGCTCAACAACATCAAGTAAAAGCAGCAGCCGTGCCTGCATTCCTTCAGAGGGAAAATCATGGGGCTTTCAGCAGAGCAGGAGAATCCGCAGGGAATTGTGCAACTCTCGGGGCAGCTTTGAACGCCCTGGAAGCTGCCGAGCTCCGAGGCACCGCTCCTGTGTGATTTATTCCTGCCACCACGCTGCTCTGAAACGGCACTTCCAAAGCTGCCTTTTGGCTTTTGGAGAAGCTCAGGATCCCTCTTGTTGTCCCTGCCCAGCCCCTCGCCCAGAAATCCGCTCACAAACTCCTTCCCAGCACGGCAGGTTGAGGCTGCTCTGGGGTGTTCTCAGTGTGGAACAAAACACAGGAAGCACCTGAAAGATCTCCCGGTCTTGCGAAGACCTGCTGGTTGTGAACTCGAGGGTTTTCCAGTCCCACAGCCAACCAAGTGAAGGAAAAGTTAATCAGCACCCTGGTTTCTAAGCCACCCCACTGGAGATATCCAGGACTTCTGCAAGTAGCAAACGTCTGGATTGAAAAGTTTTTACCGTTTCTTCTTCCTGCTGCCCGCTCTTCCCTAATCCCATTTTTCATTCTCCTGGGGAGAAAGATCAGGCTGAAAGGCAACAGAACCCCAGCCTGCCTACACTGATGTGCCTATTCCACAGTGAGAAATTAATTCAAACTTTGTTTACCAGGTTAAACCCATGACAGTGTCCAAAGCCACATCTCCCACCCACGACGGCCAGGGGTACACACTCCTGAGGAGAACCTGGCCAGGGAAAGGAATTCCTCGGTTAACTCCTTCCCAAAGTTTCATGGAAGCATCTGTCCACTGGAGCCTGGCCCTCCTGCTGCTGCTGAGCTCAGGAAATCAGAGCTGCTTCAGAGCAACAGAGCTCTTACACCCCGAGGGGCAAAACCACAAAAGGCCTCTGCCTCTGCAGTCTTTATAAATAAAATACCCATACTCAAGAGAGGGGAGGGTAATTAAAAGCACGTTTTATCGCACCTCCCACCCCTGTGCCACGGCAGGAACGCGACGTTTCCTCAGAAAAAGGATTTGGGCTTCGTCAGAAGCCGCTCCGGCTGACAGGATAGCACCAGGTGTGGAGCAAGGCTTCGGATGGAATTTGTGGTGTGATAACGGGGACAGAATGTGAAGTGAACTCTGCTTTCTGTGCCTGCCTCTGCAAATCTGTGCCCAGCCTGACCCAGCACCAAAACCACGAGAAAGAGCAGACCAAGGTGAATTTCGCAGAACTGGATTTCACAGAATCCCAGCGTGGTTTGGGTTGGGAGAGACCTCAGAGTTGATTCAGTTCTGATCCCCCTGCCGTGGGCAGGGACACCTTCCGCTGTCCCAGGTTGCTCCAAGCCCTGTCCAACCTGGCCTTGGACACTTCCAGGGACTGGGAATCCACAGCTTCTCTGGGAACCTGTGCCAGGGCCTCCCCACCCTCACAGGGAAGGATTTCTTCCCTCTGGTTCACCCCTGGCAGGCTGCAGGCAGAGCCAAAGCTGCTTTTATTTCCCTCCGCACCAGCAACTTAAATTCATTTTTCACTCCTGTCAAAACCTTGCTGGCAGTGTTTACAAGCCCTGAACAAATACACGGCTCTTAAGCACGAACAAATCATTCTGCAGCGGGGATCTGCTGCAGTTTTGGGCAGCTGAAATGCGGTTTTTGGGCAGGCAGAGCAGCCCCCAGGGAAGGGGAGCGGGATTTGTTCGGCACTGCCTGCCTCCCATTCCCGGGCAGCTTCCCAGGACTATTCCCAACAAAAGAGCCTTGTGGGAAACAGCAGCCCGGGCAAAGGTCTGCAGGGCTGGCCTGGGCCTTTGCTTGGAGGGGAGAAGGATTTGGATTTGCTCTGGGAAATCAAGGAAAAGCGGCCAAGAGAGCAAGCACAAACAAGTCTGCAATCAGGAAAACATCGATGGTAACACTGGACAAAAACTTCAGAGGGAAAGGGGGGGAAAATGTGCAGCACAGAGAGAGGAACCTCTCTAAAGCTAAATACCTCGAGGAGGTAAAAAAAAAAAGGGGAAATGTTGTGATGAGCTTTAAAATTCCAGTTTCTGAGACTGCCCCTCGTTTCTTTGAGACAGCCTCGGAGCCACCAGGGACACACCAGGGGCTCAGCTGGGCAGAACTAAATCATCTTTGTAAATAAAAATGTGGCCTAGGAGGCTACTGCACCTTCCTTCCTGGGAAAAGGATCAGATTCCCACTTCTCCTGCTCCCGTATCAATCAAATCCGAGCCATCTCCCCCGTTTTGCAGGGCTGTCCACTTATTTTTCACCTTTACCCTATGGATGCCTCTATCAACCGCAAAAAGGAAATCCAAGATGGGCGCATCCTGGTTTCACAATGTGGGAGGAAGGCATCGCATTTCCAAGGCTTTTTCCTGAGCTGCTGCTCTCCCTTCCACCTCTGAGGGGTCCCAGGGAATTCAGGGAATTCAGGGACTGGCACCCCGGCAGAACAAAGAGGGAAAGGAGAATGGTTTGGGTTGGATGGGACTTTAAAGATCATCTCATTCCAAGCCCTGCCATGGAAGGGAGAGGGGGACAAGTTCCATAGAATTTAACTAAAACTGGGAAGAAATCCCATTTTTCCAGAGCTCCAGCAGTCTCTGCACCACACTCTCATTTCCAGCTCCACTGATCAAACTGTTTTCTCCCAAACTCTTTTCTCCCAGACTGTTTTCTCATTCCAAGCCCTTCCATGGAAGAGAGAGGGGAGAAGTTCCACAGAACTCAACTAAAATTGGGAAGAAATCCCATTTTCCCAGAGCTCCGGCAGTCTCTGCACCACACTCTGCTCCACTGATCACACTGTTTTCTCCCAGCCAGCAGCTCCAGACTCCTTCCTGCACATCACCAAATCCTTATCTCCTCTGCCACTGAGGGATCCAGGGAATGTTCCCCGGGCCCAGGGAAGCCACCCGAGGGCACAGCCCAGGGAACGGCCCCACGGGACGTCACATCCCTGTACAAGTGCTGCCACCAGTGCAGATAAAGGAATTATTCCGACTCCTTTGGAAAGAGGGAATGTGGAAAGCACAGGATTACACGGCCGGGAGCGCTGCTGGCGACGGGTTCCTTATCGAATCCTGAATTCCCGCGGAAGGGAATCTGCAGCAAACAGAAGCGCTACAAACCTCCTGCCTTAACGGCAGCCCCTCGTGCACAGACATTTGTTTACATTCATTGTGCAATAAATGGGATTTGCTGTGTTGTGCATTCAGGTGTTTCTGTCCCAACATCACGGCACAGGCAAATATAAAAACCTGCCGGGAAATTCAGCTGAATAAACCCACTGACGGCCACTGTCTTTGAAGAAAACACTACCAAACACAGCAGCAGATCCTTCAGAATCATCAAGGCTGGAAAAGATCCTGGAAAAAGAAAAGATCCTGGAGTCCTAGAAAACTTCAGCAAAGGACAAAGAACAGAGACGTTGAGCCTGAAGAAAGTATCGATTCAAATTTTTTTTTTTTTTTTTAACTTCCTGCTAAAGTCCCAAACCCAGTTATTCTCTGCTCCTGAGAAAGTGCTTTATGTTTATGTTTGTGTTTATGTTTATGCTTATGTTTATGTTTTTATATTTATGTTTATGTTTATCTCCCTACCTAAGGGATGGAGTGGGGTTAAATTTCATTTTGAGGGTCTGGCAGCTCTGAACCAACGAGAAGCGCAAGTTGGACATCTTGAAGGAATTTTTTTTTTTCTTCTTTTTGCCAACCCTGCAACAGCAGGGCAGGAAGAAGGAGCCCATCCTGAGCTTTTTAAATCCCATCTCACTCCTTGCCTGGACTATTCCTCGTCCCCAATTCTTCTGCTCCAAGTAGTGCTAACGTGAGAAACTTGTAGGATTGCAGCGGGGAGGTCAAAAGAAGCTGCAGACGTCACCAAAACTGCGGGAAAAACAAAATCCTCCAACAACATTTTTAACGTTAGAGAGTCAAGGCATTGCTTTGTTTTCTGGCCAGGATGTTGTTCCGGCCAGGATGTGCCACAGAAATCATCTCATCCACACACAGCCCGGCTGCGCAGAGAGAACCATTCCATGAAAACGTGTATCTACAAGATTTCCCCCCAAACTTTATCCAGTCCAAACCCATAGAGAGGCACTGGCTCAGTCTCCGTCGGTTCCAAGCTGAGCGACGCCCAGGATTCAGTTTCCCATTGGAGCCGAATCTCCTCGCCGCCAATGTTAATCAGATTTTCATTCTTCACTTTTCTCATCAGTCCTTTCCTGACCCGATGTCTCCCACCCTGCCAGGGGCATTTTCTGGAGCGAATGTTTGCAGATGCCCACGGAGAGCTGGGATCTCTTGTGGATCTCTTGTGCCGCTCCCAGGCTGTTGGGATGCTGAGCTCACCAGGCCTCACCCGCAGAAACAACGCCCTGGGAAGGAGCTCCAGTTCCCTCCCCCCGGGTCAAAGCCAGACAAACGCGGCTCAAGTTCTAGAAAACATTTTAAACTGCGTTTTCCACCACGGAGACCCCGAGGAGCAGACGGAGGGGAGGCTGCGGCGGGAGCACGGGCACGTCCTTATCCCGGTAAAGCCGTGTGATCCCTCCGGACAGCTCAGCACCACAGCTCCCCTGCAAAGTGGAGGGAGCTCCCACCAGAACCCGAGTGTGCCGTGCCTGAGTCACGGGATAAGCACAGCAAAACCTGGCCTTCGCTCGGGGGATGTTTGGGAATTGCCTCGTGCTCCCCGGTTCGTCCAAGGGAATAAAGCAGCAGGAGGTTGGCACCGGCATGCCCGGCCCAAGCTTCATTAAAAAACAAAAAAAACCAAAACCAACAACAACAAAAAATTGAAACTGAAAAACGAAATAAAAATATTACAAAAACTGGTTTTCCAGCCGGAGTTTTAATTTGCTAAGATGCGGGATTTACTCAGGTGAGGGCTTTGGGAAAAATCCTCCGTGCCCTGGAACCTGCACCCAAGCAAATATTTGTGACAAATAAAAGCTCTTTGCAAGCTGCCACCAAGCACGACCCGGAACTCCCACCCTCCACACTGAAAATGCGACTGGCTTCGACATCCTGGGGTTCCCAAGGCAGGGGAACCACCCTGTTTCTCCTCTCCCCACTTCAAACTCTCGTTCCTTCACCTCCCCTGCAGCAGGTGAATCTTAGGGTAATATAAAACATCAGGGTAATATAAAATATCCATTGATAAATCCCACGGGTTCTGAAGGGCATCACCAGCACCCAGGAGGCTTTGGCAGGACTCACTTCTGATGCCAAGCACCCCAAGAGCTTGGAAATAAAACCCAGAACACGAGACTTGAGTTGACTTTCAAGGTTCTCCCTCAAGACTTTAAGCAGAATGAGAAAAATCCACATTTTTCCACACAGACCTGTAGCCCCCCTTCTCTCACCTTTCCTGCCTTTTTCACCCTGAATTCTCAGTTCTTTTTCTCTGGTTGGTTGGTTGATTGTTTTGGGTTTTTTTTAATCCCCAGACTGCAGGAGACACTTCCAGAGCTGATAAAAACATGAATATGGAGGAGGGATCTCGGGCAGGAGGACAAAGAACGCCAGAAACAAAGCCCACAATAAAGCAGATTTGAAATCCTAATCAAGAACACGCTGTAACGAAGCAGAACAATTCCACACAGCTCTGGCCTGGCAGCCACCCTGAGGAGGTGACAGAAGAGCGTGCTCTGCTATACACCATCACCCTTTCAAAAATACATTTGTGTTTTTATGGTGCTCAGGACGTTTCCTTTGTAATTTCTCACCTCCTGCTGCCGCCGAGGCCTCTCAGAGACTTGGCCAAAGTCCTGGCAGCTCAGACAAGGAGTTCTGGGAGGGATTTAAGGCCATAATAAGGTCTAAGCTGTCGGAAAGTCCAGGCAAACTTCTGTGGCATGTTTTTCCTTTCTCTGCCCTGTAAACACCTCGTGGAAGGGCTCCTGAATGTCCTCCTGGAGGCTGCCAAGTTAAAATAGTGCATTATCTCAGCTGCTGCACATGACTCCGGGGAAGATTCCTTCATGCCAGCCCCGAGGAATCGTCCACCAGGCCTGTGGCTCCAGGGAAGCTTGCCCATGTAGGGTGAGGATGGTTTTGTTTCACAACTGCCTTGTGACTTCAGGAGAGGGAGATGGGGATGTTTGGAGTGGGGCCGTGGGGCTCCCGCTCTCCAGATGGAGCAGGGATTTCCTGGCTCTGGAGTTGAAGTCTGGGCTTCAGGGGGAGTCCCACCAAGGGATCAAACCCTAATCCTAACCCAAACCCCAATCCCAACCCAAACCCCAACCCCAATCTCAACCCTAATCCCAATCCCAACCCGAACCCCAACCCCAATCCCAACCCTAAGGCTAAGCCTAACCCAACCCCAAACCTACACCCAACCCAACTCCAACCCCAATCCCAACTCCAACACTAAAGAAACCCCAACCCAAACCCCAATCCTAACCCTAAAACTAATCCTAACCCCAATCCCAAACCCAATCCCAACCCAACCCTAACCCACCATAACCCTGACCCTAACCCTAAACTAATCCTACCCCTAACCCAAACACCCTAAACCTAAAACTAACCCTAACCCCTAACACTAACCCTAAACCTAACCATAACCCTAAACCAAACCAAACCCCAAACCCAAACCCAACCCTAACCCCATAACCCTAACCCCAAGCCTAACCCTATAACCCTAACCCAACCCAAACCCTAATCCCATAACCCTGACCCTAACCCCTAATCCTAAACCCAACCCTAAACCAACCCAAACCCCAACACCAACCCCACAACCCCAACCCTATAACCCTAACCCAACCCCAACCCTAACCCCATAATCCTAACCCCTAACCCTACCCCTAGGGAGGCCTCTGGTGAGGAAGGAGGGTGAGCAGGACAGGGCTCAGTGTGACCCTGGAGCAAACCAGGGCCGTGTCCCTGATTCCCAGGGCTGGAAATCCATCCCAGCCAAGCTGCCAGCCTTCCTGAAGGATTGCTGGGAAAAAAGGGAATCCATCCCTGGGCTGGCCCAAACCCACCAGGGACAGCACCACTCCCATCCCCGACTGCCAAATAAACCCCAACACAGGAACCCCAGCCCCTGGCCAGGAGATATCCCCATCTCCTCTCACTCCAGAACTCGGGCAAATCACCCATTTTGGGCAAAATCTGCTCCATCCTGGAAAGCACCCCTGAGCTGCGCGATGAATGTGCGCTGGCTGAGCTCAGCTCTCAGAATGGAACCCGCACGAGGCTCAAAACACCGGTGCTGAGCATCCTCTCTCTCATAAAAGGCCTTTATTTACTTTCTGATTCCATGAGTAAATGCGGGCTATAAATAGCCCTCCCTGCCCAGCCACGCTGCTGTTATCACCTCAGGCGTTGGGGAAAGGCTCTGATAAGTGCCAAGTGATAAAAGAGCAGGATTACCCCTCCGTGGAAAGGGACCTGCACGATTTCCATTCCCTTGTGCGGCTCTTCAAAATAATGGAGAGCCCACGCCCTCCTCACCTTGTCTCGAGGTTCAACCTCCCTCTTCCACCACATCCTTTAGGAAGCGGCCTCAAAACTGAGAGCCAAAGTCACCCAAAATTCAAAAACGAGAGCTCAGGCCACCCTAATCTCTGTCCCAACGCTGAATACTTTTACTGAACCTACTGAAGATCAAAGGGAAAAATGAGATAGAGCTTATCTGCTGGCAGGAGTCAGCAGGACAGGTGGAGCACACACCTAGGGCACGGCAGAGCCTCCCAGCAGCGTCCCTCTTGTATCTGCTTCAAGAGTTTTATGACCTTTGTAAAAGTAAATATATTTAAGTGCGGCTTTTATGTGCGGTGTCGAGATTCTGACCACAAAAGAAATGAACTTTCCTTCAAGGGCTCCGACGCCGCCGCAGGGAACGCGCGCAACTCCTATAGCGCTCCTATAGATCCGTTATCAACGTTTCCAGAGTTTTATTGCCTTTGGAAACGTAAATATATTGGAGTGCAGCTTTCATCCGCAGTGTCGGGGTCGTAAGAACACGAGGGTTAACGAAGGGTGAGACGTAAAACAAACTTTTCTTCAAGGGCCGCGGTGGCACTTGAGGAACACGCAGCTCTCCTAAAGTTCCACTCCCTCGCCCACGTGTGAAGGGTTTTATTGCCTCCACAAAGGGAAATAGATTTAACGTGCCGGGCCGAGACGGTAACAACATCAGTGTTAACAAAAAGGAAGAAATGAACTCCAGGGAACACCCAGCACCTCCACGCGGGGTTCCGATGGATCCATTCCCTTATCTGCGTTTGAAGGGTTTTATTGCCTTTGGAAATGTAAATATATTTTAATGTGCGGGGCCAAGATTGCAACAACGTCGATGTTAACAGAAGGGAGGAAACAAACTGTTCTTCGGGGGCTCCGGTGACACCTGAACGCACAACACCCCTCACGAGGAACAGAACAACGTGCCCCCTGTCAAAGCTGCTTTAATCATCTCTGGTACAGCAACGGGCAGATTAATGAAGTTTAGCATTCCCAGTTAATTATCAGAATTACCATTAACCCACAGCACTGCGCCATTGAGAAGGAAGCAAATTAATACAGGTGACAGCTGGGGTATCAAATTCGAGATGAGGCATTTTTAAATATTTGTATAAAGGCAGAAGAGTCTCCAATTAAATTAAAACAAAACAGTTGCTTTTGCTGCCTCAGTTGCATAAATTTCCAAGAATTGGAGTTGTTTCGTGCTTGAATTTTTAGTAGTGGGGGATATAAACATCCAGGGCAGGGGCAACCCTGGGATATTTCTGGAGGGGAAGGGAGGGACAGCAGGAAAGTTCCAGCACGTTTTTCATGGAATCCCAGGATGGTTTGGGTTGGAAGGAACCTCAAAGTTGATCCGTTCCCACCCCCTGCCATGGCAGGGACATTTTCCACCGTCCCAGGCTGCTCCAAGCCCTGTCCAGCCTGGCCTTGGACACTCCCGGGGAGCCAGGGGCAGCCACAGTTTCTCTGTGCCAGCATCTCCCCACCCTCACAGGGAGCGATTCCTTCCCCAGATCCCACCTGCACTGTCCCTGGTTTAGTTTAAAACCATTCCCCCTCGTCCTGTCCCTCCAGCCCTCGTCCAAAGTCTCTCTCTCCCCTTTCCTGCAGCTCCTTCAAGGCTCTGGAAAGCCACAACGAGGTCACCCCAGAGCTTCTCCAGGATGAGCCATCCCAGTTCTCCCAGCCTGTCCCCGCGGCAAAAGGCCAGGGGAAAGGGCTGGAGTGACTGAGGCAGCGACCTCATTCCGGTGCCCTACAATTCCAGGAGAATGGAGCTGAGCCATGGAGCCAAACCCCCCCTCGACCACAGCTCCCCACAGGGGATAAATCCCTGCCCACGGGGCCAGAGCTGGATCTCATCGGGAATTTTATAGGAGAAAGATCAAACTGTAATTAATGCTCCACTAAATGCTGAAAAAAAGGAAAAGGCTCTGCATGTGGAAACACGGGGACACCTCTTTTTGGGCTGAAACAAATCCAGGGCTTTAAGGAATTTTTTGTGCTCCCTGTTTCTCCCTTTCTTGAAACAAAATAATGGAAAAGAGAGGGGGGGAGAAAAAAAAAGCAGCTAAAATGTGTTTTCAAAATTGCAGAAAGAGCCAAAGGTGAGGTGATTCTGGCATAGGCATTTGGGGAAAAAATTTAAATAGGAGTATTGGGAAAAGATTCCAGACTGCCCAGCGCTTCAGCATATGGTCAGTGCCTTATGGAGTAATTTAGAGGGGGAAATAGAGATTTCTTTTCTGCCTGCGAGAGGGGGATTTTCTTGTAGCAGTTTTAATGACAACAGCTGTTTGAAACAGTAAATATTGATATGAAAAGATCCCCATTGCGATTCAATATTAATGCAGGCCCTGCCAATTTATGGAATTCTGTAAATTTACACCAGCGCCTGGTTTTCTCTGTAACCAGATTTGACTCGTCGGGGTCGAATTCTGTGATTTCTGTGTCTGAGCTGACACGGGCCTGTTCAATTTAAATTCTGTTCTCTGCACCAGAGGGAGCTTCATTTAAAAAAAAAAAAAAAAAAAGGCATGGTTGTGTTTTCTCCCCTCAGAGACCAGTTTTACCCGTAAGAATCCACAGGCAGAAAGGCATTTTCCAGTGGAATCATGGATTTGGAATCAATGCTGAGGCAGGACCCCTTTGATCCGGGATTCCAGCCTGAGTCACCACACTGAAGGGGAAGGGGGAGCCAGTCCTGCTGTAAATCACCGCTTCCTTCATCGCTCCAGGCCTTGATGAGCCACTGCAAATTAACAACTTCCCCTGCCCTCATGAGGAGAAGCAAGTTAATTCCTCCCTCTTTCCAGCCCAGGATCTCGGAGCTGCCGTGTTTTCCAGCACTTTTCCAGGTGCTGGTGTCTGTGCACACACACGGCCCCCGAACCTTGCACAGCGGATAAACCCAGGCAGCCCTGAGTGCCCACAAAACACAGAGCTTTGGATGAAGTTGCTCCCAGACCTTTAAGACTGGCAAATTTTAAGTGGTTTATCCACAGAACCATGAGATGTGGGAAGCTGCACGGAATTGAGGCGCAGGCTGTAACACCAAGCCTTGCTTTTGACTGAATTCAGAATAAATCCCCTGAAACGAGAATCAGATCCAAGATGAAACCCAGCAGCAGCGCAAGGCTTTGATCCCACATCTCCAAAGCGAGGGATGGTGGTGCTTTCTGGGCAGAAAGCACCAAAAAAAGGAACAACTGACCCCATCCCCAGCGAGAGGGAGCGGCACAGGCTGAGACTCGGCACAGGGAGCCGACGTGACTCGGTGCAGTCCCCAGCTCCGCTCGGAAAGGGATCCAAACGACCAGAGCTTGGGGGAAGTGGGACACGGGGAGCAAAGCAGTGGAGTCACATGGAGAGGAGTGGATGCTGCAGGAACAAAGGGCTGCGGGGACTCTGCCGGGTGATCGCGGCCGGTGACGCCGCGCTGGCCGCTGGCCGCGCTCCCTAACGAGCGGGACGCGTCGTTAGCGGGCACAGAGCTCCATTCTCCGCCAGCCCTCCCGCTTCCCCCTTCCTGAAGGAGACCCAGAGCCACGGCTGAGGTCATTCCCGCTCGCGGATCGGCAGCAAACCGCACCGCGGAGGTTCCCACACGCCCCAGGCCTTTGGAACCACGGCCGAGGATTTCGTTTTCCAAAGGTTTTCCCCGAACAAAGCACCTCGGGACTGCAGGGGTGGTAAAAACGTGTGCGTCCCCCGCTTCCTGCCACAGCGCTGGAAAAACTCAGGGAATCTTTCCCAAATTTCCTGAGGTGGAATCACCTGAGGTGAAATCACCAGAGCTTTGTCCAGCTTTAATTTGGTCTGGCCAGAATGATCCCATCAGAACAGTTTCTGGACCAGGCCACGGCAGGGATTGGGAAACACCAGACAAGTTCTTTATTTCTCTGGCATCACAACCAAATCCCAGCCTCCTACACGACTCCTCCACCATCAGCAGGCGGCCAAATGCCACATCCACGTATTTTTTGGACATTCCCATGGATGGTGACTCCACCACTGCCCTGTGCCAGTGCTTCAGGAGCCTTTCCATGAAGAAATTTTCCCAAAATCCAGTCTGAGCCTCTCCCGGTGCGACACGAGGCCGTTTCCTCTCGTCCTGTCGCTGTTCCCTGGGAGAAGAGGCCGCTCCAAATGAAGGCATTTTAACGATATATTTGAAATTCAAGAAGCTCTCAGCGTGCCCGGGCTATTGCCCTACCACAATAATTTAATTTTTGTCCCTTATTCCAAATTTATCAGGAAGGGGAGGCAGGTTCCTTCCCTTCAGGTGCAAGAACGGGAGGTTCAAGGTTAAAACCCTGAGAAAAACAGACTCAGCTGTGGCTGCCCCATCCCTGGAAGTGTCCAAGGCTAAGCTGGATGGGGCTTGGAGCAACCTGGACCCTGGAAGTTGTCCCTGGGATGGATTTGGATCTTGAATGTCCCTTCCAACCCAAACCATCTGTGATTCCGTGATTTCCCTGTGCCTTGTTTCCCAAGCCAGATCAGTCTGGTCCCGTTTCTTATCATGTATTGCCTTTTGTTATCACTTTGTTATCACTTCTCACTAATCCCTTCTAGGAACGAGGTAATTTTTTATAGGAGGAGGTCACGAGGCTACACAGGAGTCTCAGCCACACTGAACAGTGCAAACACAGACACTGCTAAGTTCTTCAGCTTTGTAAAAAAAATGAAAGAAATCTCTTCCCTTCTCATACAAACCAAAAAAAAAAAAAAAACCACTGGTTTTAAACATCAAGATGGAGATTTAAAAGCAGAATATCCTGAGTCAGAAGGCACCCACACACAGGGCCCCTTCAGGAGCAAAGAAACAACATCCTGTGTGAGTATTTCTAGCAAAGGAAAAAGTAAATTTAGTCAGAGAAGAGCAGATGCAGGAAACAAAACCCAAGACCTGGCAGAGCAGCACCGCAAACCCTGAGCCACAAGAAAGCAGCTGCCGAGCTGGAGGTGGGTCCAGAGCTTTGTTTGGCTCCAAATCCAGCACTCCAGAGGCACCTCTGCTCCAAGGGGCCTGGGAACCACCTGTGGCTGTGCTTGCTTCCACCTCAGCCCCTCGCTGCCGGGCCTGGCGAGATGGTTTGGGTTTAGGACCTGAGCTGTTGGAGGGGTCTTGCTCCCAGACCCGCCCGGCGTTAAAGCTGAGCTCTGAAAAATCTGCGGGGTTTTGTGCCTTCAGGAAGCCCAGAGCTTCCCAGAGCGAGCCACAGGAGGGTTCCAAAGGCAAATTGGAGATATCCACGCCAAGTCCTGCGGTTCTTCTGCAGCAGGGGAAGCTTCTCCTCCGAGGAACATGACCCCAGTTTCTCTGAAACTCCAACCACGACACGAGGGGGGAAATTCTTCTCCCCACTCTGTCCATCCACAGACTCGTTCTTTCTAATTCTAATTTGAAGATAAAGCTCAGAATAACCGGCAGAGCTACAGCAGCTCCTTCCAGTCGGCCACAGCACACTCAGCCCTGCCATTCCAAACCAGATTAAGGCACACACACACACACACAGAGCTCGATTTGTCCATTAAATATTTCAAGCACAGCCCCAACCCCACCTGGAGCAATGCAGGATCAAAGGGAAACACCCTCCCCTCCTTCCAAACCTTCTCCTATATCCCTACAACCCAGAAATCCCAGCTTCCAGCTGTATCATAGAGGAAAAATAATAAATAAATGAACCTGAGACTCGTGAGAGTGCTCCAGACACTCGTGTGTATCCTCAGTGTGCGCCTTTGCAGCAGCATTTCAGAAGGAAAGATGGGATTATTTAAGGAAATATTATTCTTACGGTGTTTCACTTGCACAGCTCCATTTTCCACCCAGCAATTACAACGGGATATTTGTGCCACACAGCCAAGATTTTTTTTTTTTTTTCACATCAGGAAATTTTATCCCTTCTCCACAACGAAAACTGACGTTCTCCCAGCCCCGAGGGGGGGAAAAGAAAGGGGCTTTTCAAGCCTGAGTCTCAAGTTTCACCAGAGCCAGCATTTAATATCAAACTTCACATCTTGTAAGGGGCAGCCAAAAATCCCCCGGACCAGGCCGCTCTGCAAGCAGTGGAAAATCCGGAATTTCAGCGAAAAGCCACATTGGAAAATAATTATCCCTCTAAAACAGGAAAAGAAAAGCAGGAATAGCGGAATTAAAGAGGTGGCTTTGCACAGAAATTGTTCTTGCCAGCCCTGTGACCAATCGAGGCAGGGACAGGTCTGCCACGCCGCTTACATTCCTCCAGGGGGATGAAAAAATTATTTGTTTTTGATTGGGTCTACGCAGAACATTTGCATCTTGTTACTGCTGATATTTTAGCCTTAAAAGTTCTCAGACATTCCTCCAGGGCTTATCTTAAGCGCGTTTTTATTAAGTTCCCTTCCCGAAAAAACACAAGCTCCAGCGAGTTTTGACGCGCGCTGCCTTTGACAATGATAATCTTTGTCCTTCCCAGCTGCGGCAAATTTAAGATAATCTCTCTTCCAAGTGGACTTCATTAATCTTCCCAAAGAAATACCAACCTGAGGTAAAACAATTATTTCCAGTTCAACCCTTAGTACCAGTTAAGCCCACGCTGGGAAAAGACAACCAACATCTGGCAGACTCAATATCGGCAGCAATTAAGAGTTAATCGTGGAACCATAAATATACAAATCTATCCAAGGGCTGGGGCTGTGCTCGCCCAGCTCGGGGGGAGAGGCAGGGAGGGAGGGCAGGGAAGGAAGGGCTGCAGGAGGATTTCACCAAGTCAGCAGCCCTGGGCTGGCCACACGCAGCAGCAGCAGCAGCAGCTCAGGGGATGCTTCCAGGGATCTCCGGGAAGGTGACGCCTCATTCCAGGGGCTGGGAGCTGTCCTGGGCATCAGCCCACAGGCTGCCACGTGCCTGTGGCACGGGGGGATGGCAGAGTTCCCACCTTGGTTAGTGATTAACAGCGTTTAACTGATGCCTGGTGATTTTTGTCTTTTTATACCGTTTTTATACGTTTTATACCCTTTCCCTTTCCTTCTGCCTTAGTCCCACACACCTTAATTCTTGTGTATTACACCGTAATTCTTGCAGTCTGATGTTCAGCTCGGTTTGGGGCTTTAGCAAAGCGGGAAAACCAAACGTTCACAGCAGGAGGCCAAGAGCTCTGCACGATCCCAGAACTGGAGGCTCCAGCCCTGGACGGAGTCTCTCTCTCTCTCTCTCTCTCTCTGGAACAGATTTTGTAAACTGGACTGGAATCTCATTTACGGTGGGTCATTAGAATAAGGGGACAGTTACTTCATCAATTAAGTTTCATCTTGGGGGATTGTAGGTAGACACGCTAATTTGTGAGGCCCACGGAAATCGTACACGCGCCATACGGGGCGTGCTCTCGCCGTGTTTCCACCTTTGACGAGCCGTGCCCCTAAGATTCATTAAAACCAAGGCAAAATCCCCTTTTTCCCTTTCCTGCTGCATCTGCCTCATATTTTTACCAGCCCAAAAGTCATCACGTCCAACTGGGGAGGGAGAATCCCATCTGTTGTCCCCATTTCCCTCCCCAGCGGAGCCATTGGAGGTGCAGAACTTCCCCGGGATCCCCGAACACAGCAGGGCCAGGGCTGGGTTCGCCCCTCAACTGCTGCTCCAAAAGCAGATTTTGCTCCCGAAGAACCTGAGAGGATCCTCAGGATCCCAAACCTGTGCATCCCCGGCCTGGTTACCCCCAGAGATCCCAAATTCCAGCGCTGCTTCCAGGAGGAACCCGCAGCTGCTCAGCCTCATCTCAAAGCACAATGGCTGATTATTATTTTTATTCTGTCTAGGAGGGAGAAAAAAAAAAAAAAAAAAGGAAAAAGAAAAAGTCACCTGCGTGTTTTAAATTAAAAAATGTGACTTTGCTCCATTTTCCATTAACTCTCCCTGAAAGTAATTTTTATTGACTGCAAAACTGTGATTTTTGCAGAAAGACAATTTTGCCTTTTCTCGCTAAAAGGGTTGCAATAGATAAAAATTACAAAAGATCTGATGGACAAACAATAAATGATCTGGTTTGGAGTCAGATCTATAGCCAAAAGCCCTTCTAAATGCAAGCATAGCTGGAAAAAAGAAAATTAATTTAGCTTCATTTGCCCAGTAAAACTCCTCCAGGTGTTAACTCCGCCACTGAAGTCACAATCTCATGTAAAATCATCACCATTACTAAAAAACCATGAGATTAAGACAACACATTAAGTAGAAAATACGCAAATTTATACATTATTTGGGTAAAACATCATCACCTGGGGGAAAAAGAAAAAGCATTTTCGGTCTAAGATAAACGCTGGGCGCCTCAGAGGGAGCATTTTACTTCAGACACAAACAAAACCCTGGGTAAAATACGATCTGAGCGCTGGAGTGACTGTGCCCTCTCAGAACTCCAGTTTGCTGCGTTGCAATGTCCAAGGAAAATTATTTTGGGGAATGGAACAAAGAAATTAAACGGTGTTTTCCCCAAATTGCTAATCCCAAAAATTGCACGGGCAGAATTTCATAGGAAAGAGCATCTTGGATGACGTCCCACTGTTATTTTATGGCAGCAAAGCTCCTTTTCCTTTAAAAGAAAGGAAACAAAAGGGATTATTTCCCCTCCGAATTCCAGTTCCCAGGTGTGGCATCAGTGAGTTTGCCTCCAACAAGAACAACAGAGACACCCAAGGGGAGCGTTGAGAACCCAGCATTCCCTGGTGTCCCCTGCCAGCACCTGCCTGGCTTTTCCTGGGAGCCAAACACTTCCAACCGGGACCATTTGGTAGCCACAACCTCCTTAACCAAGAGCAAGGGGGAAAAGCCTCCCTTGCTCCAGGAAATAAATGGAATTATCACTGCCCGCTGCAGGATCCTCGGCTCCGGGCTGGTGGCTCCTCGGGGAGGTTACAAGGCCTGGCTGCTCCACCAAGGCTGTGGCTTCTGCTGGCTCTCACATGAAGCAATGAAAGGTTTTTTATTTTTTTTTTCCTGGTCACACACCTGGGCTGGGAGCTCGTGCTCGTGCCCAGCTTTCCACAAGCCCCAAAAACCCCAGCGGGAGACGGGCACGGAGCTCCTGTTCCACCTGGAGCATCAAAGGGATCACAGCAAGGTAAGGGAAGCCCAGGGAGTGCAGTCGGTGCGGGAAGGTGCCAGGACAGGAGCCCAGCGCGGCACAAACCAACCCCATCCCAGTCCTCGCAGGACTGGGGGGTTCCCAGAGCTCAGGGAACCAAAGCCAGTGGGTTCGATTGACTTGAAATCGTTGGAATTTCCAGCAGGAAATTGAAACAGCTCAATATTGCTCCCTGAGCTGGCCCAAGGGACCCCGAGGAAAAAGCCAATCCCCCAAAAAAGAGCGTGTGCTGTCCATGTGGGACTGAAGGTCACGGAACAGTGACCAATTCCATAGAAATGAGCATCCCTAAAATCCACACTGCAGGTACAACAGCACTAATGTGGGACGTGTTGATTATGTGTTCATCACCCTTTTTTTTTTTTTTTTTTCCAGAAGGAAAAGCTCTTTCAAGGGCAAGAACAAGATTTGAGGTTCCCCTTTGCTCCACTGGTTTGTGCAATCCCCGAGTGTGCAAGAGCACAGGCTGGGGGTGGGAAAAATGTGTTTTACCCAAGGGAGTAAAAGCAGAAAAATCCACTTTGTATCAGCAGGAAGACCGAACCTGAAGGCCCACAAGTCTCCTCTTCCCCAGGAAGCAGAGATAAATCACGTAGCCACGGAAAAGGAAAAGCAGACCCAAGTTTTGATGACACAACCCACAGGGATCCCCCTTCACCAGCACCACTTCCTCTGCTCCCTGCTCCTCCCATTCCTTGGGACCGGCCACAAAAACAAAAACCACCCCGTGCCACCACGGCAGCCACTACTCCAGGCTGGAAAACAGAGCCCAACTCCCTTTTTTCCACCCCCACCAGTGGCTCCAGCCAGGAGGGACAGAGCAACCGAGGCACACGAGCTCCAGCGGGATGCACTGGAAGCAGATGGATCCTTGGTCAAGGATCAGGCCACAGGTTCCTACTGGAACGGCCAGACCTGCCTAGAAAATGCCTCTGAGCCCGGTGATTTCACCAGGGGAGGTGGTTACAAAAGCTGCTGCTGCTGCTGACCTGAGGTGTGCAAAGAGCTCACTGCAGTCTGCTACCCTGGGCAGGAGAGAGCCAGCCACGCTCCACAGGCCACAGGGCCGGGAAATGCGGAAAATGAGAACGGGTTCAGAGGGTTCTGCAAGAAAAAGCCCCGGCTGGGCGAGCAGGAAATGCATTTTAAGGCTAAATATGCACAAACTCCAGCCGGGAGAGCCTACGCCAGCCCCAAAGGACAGCAGCTCCTCAGACAACGCAGGAATCTCCCTGCAGAAGCCCAACTACATTTTTTACCCCCATCTGGCCTCCATCTCTGCCACAGCTAAAACCCAGCGATCCAAGGGAAGGCCATCCATCACCATTCCAACCCCAGGGCTTCCCACAGGCCAGGGCAGACCTCCAGACCAGCAGGGCTTACAAAGGCTTTTGTTTTGCCAATTCCGAGGAACATCTCGGCGTGCAAACCCTGCCCTGCAGTATTTGCAACCCAAATATTGCAGCACTGAGCTAATTTCGGGGAGCTGGCACACAGAACCGACTACTGGAGTAATCAGACCAAAAAAAAAAAAACCAAAGAAGGCGAGCTAAATTTAGGAGTAACTATGCAATGCAATACTAATATCGGATTATTTCCCTTCTAAAAAAAAAAATATATATATATATGTGTGTATAATTCAGCAGAGAGGTTTTACTGACTATCTCCAGGGGATGAAATGGGCTAGCGTNTGACAATGCTCCTTGCAAGATCCAGGCTCTGCATCCCCGCAGGGATGGATCCCACAGCTTTCTGGGTACCAAGATGAGGTTCATCATCCCCCCCCCTCCTTTCCCGAGGAAAAGCCCCCACAAACCCCGGGGCGCATCCTCCACCCGCAGCGACCCCGGGGCGGGGGGGAGCCCGGTCCCCGCGTCGCCAGCGCTGTCCCCGAGCGCTCCCGGGCAGGGCTGGCCGCGTTTCCCCGCAGTGCAGCGCCGAGCGCCCGCATCCCCCATCACTCACTTCCTCTTGTACTCGTCGCGCTCCCGCTTGACTTTGGCCAGCACGTTGTAGAGGGCGCGGATCTCGGGGGTGATGGTGTCGATCTGCACCCCGACGCCGTCCGGGTGCACCCAGGACACGCCGGGGCCCTGCACGGTCTCCAGGCCGCCGCCGCCGGTGCGCCGCACCTGGGTGTAGCTCCAGATGGTGCCGGGCAGGCGCCCGTAGTGCGGCGGCGACGGCAGCGCCCCGTGCCCGGGGCCCGGAGGCGGCAGCAGCGGCGGGGTCCCTCCGTCCGTCTGCACCGCCTGGTCCCGGGAGAAGGTCTTGTAGCGCAGCCGGCGGTCGCGCTCGCTCTGCTGGGCCGCCAGCTGCTTCTCCAGCAGCCGGTTCCGCCGCTCCAGCTCGTGCACCTTGGCCAGGAAGCAGCGGAACCGCACGTTCAGCCCCTTGAGCAGGTGGATGTTGGAGCCCAGGTCGTTCCGCAGCGCCGCCGTCACCGGCGGGCCCCCCCCGGCCGCCGCGGGGCCGCCGCCGCCGG
>VZRN01001100.1:390146-406812 GCA_013397935.1 Dasyornis broadbenti | reverse complement strand
AAAAAAAAAAAAAAAGGGAAAAAAATCCAACAGAAAACTGCAGCACTCCTCGGGGAAGGGACAGACTGCACGAGGAGGGACACAGAGGGGTGGAAGGCAAGCGATGGAGGCTCTGCCCAAAGCTTCTCCGTGCTGGCGGCTCAGGGGATGGAGTTCAAGAGGTCCTTGAGGAAGCTGTCGGGATCGTTGATTTCTGACAAGAGTCCTTGAAAGAGAAGGAGACGAGCGCAGGATCAGCCCCACGAGGGCTCTGTGCTGGGCCCTGTGTGAGGCACTGACAGCTGCGGGGTTATTTCGAGGCTGGACACGAGGAGGGTGAAGCCCTGCGGGGTGCGTGGGCAGCAGGGACAGAAATGTGGGCATTAAATCCATGTGGGACCGGCTCCTGAGCTGCCACGGGGAGCCAGCCCTGCTCCAGGGGTGGGACTGGCCCTGCAGAGGACAAAGAGCAGCTTCCCCGAGTGCTTCCAGCATCTCCTGACTCCCGCAGGCACCAAAACCCGCAGCGAGGAGCTCTGGCTGCGCCCAACTGCTGCCTCCCGGTCACATCTGTTCAGCCACACACCCCCCAAAACCCCCCAAAACCCCTTCCAGCTGTGCTGCAGATGTTTAACAGAGCAGGGGGGGCTGCAGGAGCAGGTGGGAGGGATTTTCCTGCCCGGGGCTGCTCGGGTGGGTCCCCTTCGGGCCACTCCAGGCCATCTCCGCTCTCCCTGTCCCATCCTGAGCTGCAGCAGTGACAGGAACACTGCTGCTGTTGCTGCCGCCTATAAAAGGGCAGGCAAACACTCACCAGCCACATCCAAAAACTCGGAAAACGTTTCCACCGGCATGAATTCCTCCTGGAAGGTTTTCAGGGCCTTGTCTGCGGCCTCGTGGATCGGCATGTCGTTGTGGCGGATGAACTCGGCCAGAGAGAAGGACCAGCCTCCCTCTGTGTTACTGGTAGGCACCTTCTGACGGGGGACAAGGACATCAAATCAGCCCCAAAATTATCAACATTTAATTTAAAAATTTTAAAAAAACGTTACTGCACACGCTGGCGCCTTGCTGCTGGATTTCCATCCCTGCCTATTGCAAAAAACTAACAGAGAGAAAAATTCCCCAACCGCATCTTCGTGACTTTTTTTTTTTCCAGAACGGAACAAGGTCACAGGCATTTTCTCACCCTGAGGACTGAGCCCTCTTTGGAAGCTGCAGGTTTCTTTCTGCCCCTCAGCTCCTTCCTCACCCAACCACTTCCCTGGAATGTCCTTCCCTCCCTGAACAATGAACAGGAAGGACCAGCAAATGCACAACGCAGGAGTGCTGCCAGCGGGAAAAGCCTCTCCGTTCTTCAGCTGCAAGGGGCACAAGGAGCACAGGCAGCCTCCCGGGGCCTTTCTGCTTTCACAAGGTGAAGGAGAAACAGGAAGAAGGAAAAAATCCTTCCCTGGGAGGGAGGTGAGGCCCTGGCACAGGTGCCCAGAGCAGCTGTGGCTGCCCCTGGATCTCTGGAAGTGTCCAAGGCCAGGCTGGACAGGGCTTGGAGCAGCCTGGGGCAGTGGAAGGTGTCCCTGTCCATGGCTGGGGGTGGAATGGGATGGGCTTTAAGGTCCCTTCCAGCCCAAACCATCCTGGGATTCCGTGAAGTTTTGTTTCCAAGGATCTCGGAAAACGGGGCTGCGAACTTCGCCTTCTGTTTCAAACTCCTTGGGTGAGAAAGCTGCCAGAGGTGCCCTGGAGCCGCTGCGGAGGAATTGCAGAGCTCTCCTTACCTTGAACATGTTGTAGATGAGATCCACGAGTGCCCAGAAGAGCAGGCCCGAGCGGTACGTGGCGTATTCCTTCACGGCCTTGTCCGCCAGTCTGCCAGAGGGAAAACGGGAAATCAGGGAATCAGGAAACCAGGGAATCAGGGAATCAGGAAACCAGGGAATCACGAAACCAGGAAACCAGGGAATCAATCAGGGAATCAGGGAATCAGGAAACCAGGGAATCACGAAACCAGGAAATCAGGGAATCAGGGAATCAATCAAGGAATCAGGGAATCAGGAAACCAGGGAATTAGAGAATCAGAAAATCAGCCTGGAGGTATCAACCCCTTCAGGAGGCTTTGGTAATTCCCCTGATGAACAGCACGGATTGGCCAAAGAGCCCATCAGGGCCGTGCAAGGAATGGCTCTGAGGGCAAAAAAGGGGAAGGAAAAAAAAAAAAAACACCAAAAGGATCTTTTCCTCCCCAACTCCAAATGAAAGCTACACTGAGAAACATCTATAGGATTTTTTTAGCCTGAATTCTTGGTTCAGTAATGACGAACGCTCGATTCAGTTCTCTGGAATCCGTAAATTGTATTTTAAAAAGAAAAAAAGAACAAACCCAGAACTCAGATCCATCCCAGTAATTTCATCTTTGGGTTTAAATAGGAAGTGTTTCCAAAAACTCCGAGGGAGTTTTGCTGGGCGTTTTTGGGCATGGAACACACATTGGGCACCTGAGGATTCCCTGAGCAACAATTCCTGTGGCTGGGAAGTCACCTCTGCTCCAGCTGTGCGGGTTTGCCACCAAAACCTGATTCCCTCAGGGAGGAAACGAGCACAGAGGGAGAGCAGGGCTCAGACTGCACAGGGAGGCAACAGCGGCGTAGGAAAAAAAACAATGTCCAGTGTGTCTGTGTGTTCACTGCTTGGAGAGCGGCAGATTCCTGAAGGAATGCCTAAATCCAGGTCTCCAAGGACAGGGAACAGATTTGTGCTCCTCCCTCATCAAAGCATTCCTGCAGGACTCTTGAGGAAAATGGAGAAATGGAGGAATTCCCATTTAAAATCTCCTTGGTTCTTTTCCTGCCAGGAAAGGACTTCTCCTGGAAATCCAGCATCTGGATTTGGAGCACGAGGAATGCCCTAAAAGGCGCAAGAGCAGTGCTGGGACAGCAGCAGCTCCCAGAGTTTGCAGGATTAATCACAAACAGGTCCTGGCAAGGCGGAACCTCCTGCCAGCAGCTCTAATGGGTTTGGAATTTTCTGTGCTCCTCAGGTACATCTGCCCCATCACGTGCTGCTTCCTGCTCAGCACCTCCGAGCTCCGGGAAAACAAAAATCCCTTTTGTTTTTATCCACCTAGGGCCAGCTCAGCTGCTCAGCCCAAACTGCCCCAGTCTGGGGGGTTTTTTGGGGGGAGAAAAGAACATTTTGGTGCTGTTCTTAAAGGCTCTATTTGTGTGCGTGTGCCCTTAAAACAGACATCTCAGTAGGTGGCAGCCTGCTGGGGCAGCTCAGCTTAATTATTTAAAGGAAAACCAATTAGTAAAGGTGACTAAATTTCCACGGGATGAAGAGGAACTCAGAGCGAGGCTAATTCCGGCCTCCCAAACACACTTTTCTTTTCATGTGAATGGGGTTGATCTAATTGGAGCCTGCTCCTTTAATTGAAAACTAAAAGGCCCTTGTGGGTTAGGGCTGTAGTCACCTTCTGGAGCAGCTGTGTCTCATTCCTGGGAGGAATTCCAGCAGCTGGACAGGGACTGCCAGCAGAGAGGCAGACTTGGACGCTGGGGAAGCCTTGCTTCCCCTCAGGAGTGTTTTAGAAGGGTCACAGTCAGGAGCAAAGGGAAAAAAAAAAACAAAAAAACCCCAAAAGGATCTTTTCCTCCCAGACTCCAGATGAAAGCTACGCTGAGAATCATCTATAGGATTTTTTTAGCCTGAATTCTTGGTTTAGTAATGATGAA
This sequence comes from Dasyornis broadbenti, assembly GCA_013397935.1. Classification (NCBI taxonomy): domain Eukaryota; kingdom Metazoa; phylum Chordata; class Aves; order Passeriformes; family Dasyornithidae; genus Dasyornis; species Dasyornis broadbenti. Next base: position 403,102 of record VZRN01001100.1, on the reverse strand, counting down.
TGCTCGATTCAGTTCTCTGGAATCTGTAAATTATATGGAAATAAAAACAAAACAAAACCAAACCCAGAACTCTGATCCATCCTGGTAATTTCATCTTTGGGTTTAAACAGGAAGTGTTTCCAAAACAAGGGCGGTGCTGAGCATTTCTCCCCGCCGGCAGCTGTGGTACCATCACTCCTGGCAGAGCCAGAAGCCCTTTTAGGCTCAATTCTCCCCAAATCTGAGGAGCTGCATGGGCTCCTCCCCACGCGCCAGGGAACGCAAGGAGGGAATGCAGAGCATTGCTGCAGCTCCCTGGCATTCACAGGATGTTTCAGCGCACGATCCTGAGGTGCTGTGGGTTCCCTCAGTGCCTCCTGCCCCTTTTTTTGTGGCGCACAGGTGGCAGCGAGTCCTTGGGTGTCCCCAGCCTTCACCGCGGTGCTCTCAGAGCGGAGCCGTTCCCAGACACCACCCTGACTGTGGAATGCTGATTTTAATCCTCTGCATGCAGACGTTACCCTGGTGTCACAGCCAGTGGCTTCCTCTCTGCCTTCAGCCTACAAATTCGAGATGCTGGCACTTCTCTGCAGAGCGTTCCACCACCCTCATCGCCCTCTTGCCGATTTTCCACGAGAATAAGCGAGCACAGTCCTTGGAAATCGGAATTGCCATATTGCTATTTCTGAGAGGCTTTATCTGAGGCAGGCTTTGTGCTCTCTTAGTCTGCAGAGATTAAAGAAAGCCCTTGAATAAACCTTGACATAATTCCCGAGCGCTATTTCTGAGTGCGTCCCCCCTGAAATTCCAGAGGTTGGGTGCTTTAGCTGGAAGTTCCTGGCTGTGCCTGGTCCAAGGTGCTTTTGTCACACACAAGCTCGGGGAAGGAGCCAGGATCGTCCAGGGAGGCTTTAAAAAGCAGCAAACCCACATCCCTGTGCCTCCAGGAGCTCCTGGATGTGTCAGACCCTGCTTTTCCAGGATTCAGGGAATAGAAAACAGGAGCCAGGGGGAGCCTGAAAGCAGCACAGAGATCAAGAGGGGAGCCCCTTTCAGGGCTCTCTCCCTTTTGCAAGGGCACTGGTTCACGCTGGGTTTGTGCAACTACAGTGTAATGACTTTATCAAACACCTAATTAACGTCATCAGCATAAGAATGCCCTTTAAGGCGACTTAGAATAATAATGAATTGATTCCTAATTATGACAGCTATTTCAAATCATCCCTTCAGAAACTCGAATTCCCTTTCCCTCTCTGGAAATACGTGCCTTTGTCAGGCAGGCACAGCCACTTATTGTGCTTCAAGTGTCTGACAGCTGCTATTGATTTTTTTCTTTTTTCTTCTTTAAAAGCAAAGGCATTTGATTCCTATTTGTATTTTTCTGTTTGAGGGAGGCTGGAGCTCTGATCAAAAGGGCCCAGAAGGAGCTGCTTTAGGGAGGCAAAGTGAGGCACAGCTCGGAGACAGCGCTTGGCTGGAGCTGCTGCAGGGCGGAGGAAGAGGAAGGAGGGAAAGCATCGTTTCCATGGATCAGATCATTGATCCCCTCCGAGGAACACCTGGAATCGAAGCTTCTGCTCATCCCAGCCAGGCTGGGCTTGGGGGTGTCCTTGGGCTCTGGGGGTAGCGCTGGGGGGCTTGAGGGTCCCTCCCAGCCCAGCCCAGCCCAGCCCAGCCCAGCCTGGGATTCTGCAGCACTGAGGGCAAAGGCTCCTTGCAGGGGTTAATACCTGGTGTAAACTACACACACCCCAGGGGCTGCGAGGGGCTCTGCGCCAGGGTGACAGTGACACCAACAGCGACACGAACAGCTCTGACAGTGACACAAACAGCTCTGTGATGGTGACACAAACAGCTCTGTGCCATTGTGCCAGTGACACAAACAGGTCTGACAGTGACACAAACAGCTCTGTGATTCTGATGGTGACACAAACAGCTCTGTGATTCTGTGATGGTGACACAAACAGCTCTGTGACTGTCACTGAAGCTCCGTGACAGTGCCACAAGCTGTGACAGTGATAGTGACCCCTGTGGTTCTGTGCCAGTGACAGGAGTGGGTGTGCCACGGACACAAGTGGCACAGTGATGGTGACACAAGCTGTGACTGTGCCAGCGCCACAAGCTGCGCCTGCGACACAAGTGGCTCAGTGACAGTGACACGAGTGGCTCTGTGACGGTGACACAAGCTGTGCCAGTGCCACAAGAGGCACAGTGATGGTGACAGAAGCTGTGCCAGTGACACGAGTAGCTCAGTGACAGCGCCACAAGCTGTGCCAGAGCCACAAATGACTCCATGATGGTGCCACAAGCTGTGCCAGAGCCACAAATGGCTCCATGACGGTGACACAAGCTGTGCCAGTGCCCCCTGTGGCCCCATGCCAGCGATGGCAGTGGCGCTGCCAGCCGTGCCCAGGGGACAGGACTGACCTGCTGGCTCCCGCCGGTGCCACCACGCGCGCGTGGGAGGTGACGAGCAGGCGCCGCAGGATGTCCCCGCGGATGGCTCGCCACCGCTCCGGGGGACAGATGTGCAGGGCCAGCACCGTGTAGTAGTGGGGCCCGTCCACCTCGAAGGCGCTCTCCACCCACTTCTCCCGGGGCTGCTCCAGGAAGCTCTGCAGGTTCTTCTCCTCCCGCGAGGTCGCTCGGGTTCTGCAACACAACAGGCAAAGCTCAGAGGTTGCTGCGGCTCCGAGGGGCTCAGCTGCTGCTGCCTAGGAGCTCTGGAGTGCTGGCCCTGCACAGGGAAACACCTGGGCACCACCAGCTTTTCCCCAAATTCATCCCTGGATGAGGATTTGCCCCCTGTGGGCACCACCAGCTTTTCCCAAATTCATCCCTGGTTGAGGACTTGCAAAAGCAACCCCTGGGAAGATACAGGGGTATTCAAACCTAAATTCAAACCTAAATGCTAAAAGTACTTCCTACGAGCTCATATTTTATGATTTTTCTCCTTTCCCTCAGAGCTCCATTCTCTCAGGAGTTCTGACATCCCAGAATTTACAGTGACTTTGGGAAGTTATACCACACTTTACCACAACTGTGGTTCTTCTGCCCCGGCAAGAGGCTGCCAGCCAGGCCAGACCCTTGATTTTTAAGTGAAATAAACTCTATCAGGCACATCCCAGCAGACAAAGCCGTCAAGGTTGTGTGACCTCATCTGCTACAAGATGCAGCTGGGAGCCAAGCAGTAGCTCTTTAATTTCTCCATTTAATATTAAAAATTCTGTCTGGGAAGCACAGAAGGGCCTTTTTGCACATCTGCCCAGTGGGTTCTGGGCTCTGTGGTGCCAACAGCAGCCTAACAAGATGAAACAAATAGTTCCATTTATTTGTCTCCCAAAGGACTGGGGAAACAATAGCACAGGGATCTGGAGATAGATATTAAAAACAAAAGACAAATTGTATTACAGCCAAAACCTTGATTAGTTCCAGGCGGGAAAGTGAGAGGGATTTCACTGCACTGCATTTGGAGTGACCTTGGTGTGTGTTTTAATATTTATATCCTCATCTAATTAGCATTACTTACTAATATCTAACTACTCAAATAGAGGATATATGGGCATCCCATTTCTGCATGATCAGAAGCAGCTCATGCACTCCCAAAGCATCTGGATGAGGCCATGTAGCCTCAGTGTAGCGCTGTTTATCGGTAAAAAATAATCACGATAACCCAAAAAAAATTATTAAAAATATCAGGAAAATCTGATGGATCTGAACCCTCCTCCAGGAGAATTCCAGGATGTCAAATCTGGAACCAAAACTGTGTTATTTGGACAATGAATAAAATGATATCAGGGTTAAGTTTTCGACTAACAATTACTTCATTGCAGTGAAGTGTCTTCTGCCTGCTCAGGAGAAAATTAAGCCGGCAGAGTTTCTTTAATGTAATAACCCTGTTGCTCACCCCAGAGGTAATAATTACATCCAGCATGGAAAGAGAAGCTAATTCCCAATTGCTTTTACTCAATAGCTCCCTGTTATCCGGCATGTCCAGGCTTCGCTCCCAACAATGCAAATCCTTCACAACCTCCTTAAGACGCGCAATCCCGTCCCTCCTAAAACCTGGCGCGATTCCCCGTCCCTTCCTGCCCCACGCACACGAGGCAGGGCCCGGCTCGCAGAGGCTCGGGGAGGGCGGTACTGACGTGTTGAGGACATAGAGCACGGTGTGGATGATGTAGGGGATGAGGTGGATGTTGCTCTCCCGGCCGCCGCCGCCGGTGTCGATGCTGAACGACTGCTCCATGGCGAAGCGCAGGAAGAGCAGTTTGATGTCGTGCACGTTGAGCTGGTACGTGGGCTCCCTCTGGCCCGTGCACTCCTGGAGGTACGTGTTGTGTCTGCAAAAAAAAACCAGCAGGGAAACCTTCACAGAGCTGCTCCTGGCACAGGATCCCAGCGGCGATGGCACAGACTAGATCTGAAGAATGAACGGGTTACAAACAGGCAGCCCCTGCTAGCTTGGATTCACCTCCCCAAAGGGAGGCTCCCAGCTCACCCTGGCAAATCCAATTCCATCTGCAGACACACACCCACTCATCAATACTGTTTTCCGATGGCCAGGACCCCGGGATGCAGCTCCCTGGCTGAAATGCTTCCACTCGCAGAATCCTGGAACGGTCTGGGTTGGAGGGACATTGGATTATCCAGTGCCACTCCTTGTCATGGGCAGGGACACCTTCCACTGTCCCAGGCTGCTCAGTGCTCCACCCAGCCTGACCTTGGACATTTCCAACGATGGGACATCCATGATTTCTCTGGGTATCTTGTGCCAGTGCACATTCCCTCACAGGGAGGAATTTCTTCCCAATATCTAATCCACACCTACCCCCTGTCAGGTTCAAAATTTCTAATGTCAGCACAAAGTGAAACAGAATCCTGACAAAAGCGTCTCCATCTGCTCCAGGGAGGTGCTCAAGTACCTCCTTATTATCCAAAAGAACTTTGGAAATCTCCACTAGGGAATCCACTGGTGTCAGGAGGTTTCTTTTCCGTAGCAGGGGCTCGCTGGGCCACAAATGAATCCATTTGTGATTCAGGAGTGACTGAGGGCTAAGGAGGCACTGAAATTATTTACATGAAGCCAAGGAGCAAACACACACCTGCACTTTTTTAGGAGCTTCACTCTCGATGGCAGGATCTGGAATGGCTCCATTTTACCAAGACCCAGCTGCACCACCCCGATCCCAAGATTTCAGGGGAGTGTGTGGCAAGGCTCTGACTCACCCAGATGCAACCAGCTGGGGAAGAACCCGTCTGAACTCACCGTGCCAAGCACGTGGCAAAAGCAGACTCTGGCACATGTGGCCCCCACACGGGCAGGAGCCCATTGCACTTGGTGTTGGCGTTCTGCAGGGCTGCACTCTCCCACTCCTCGCGGCCCCGAGCCAGTCTGCAGGGAGAAAGAGCACACCAGCAAGTCAGGGGGATCCCAAAAATGACAATTCCACAGCTTCTCTCCGTGCTGGACTTGGCAGGGTCTGGCATTAAAGCAGACCATGACAGAGAAGCCGGTGGCTGGGAAGGGATCAACAACCAAGCCACCCCAACCCGAGTTCCAGGGTGAGTGTCATGATCCCAAAATGATCCCAAACCCCCCTGGAAAGGCCCTCAGCTCCGTGCTGAGGGCAGCAGGTACCTGACAGCTGCCAGGTGGCAGTCGTAGTGCACGATGTTGAAGTGGGACACGGTGCTGTAGCCCTGCTGCTTGCGGGGTTTGTTCTCAAACTCCTCGAGTGCCACGCGCTTGGTGAAGGTGTAGATCCCCAGCACCTTGGTGGGCTGCAAGGACACCACAGCCGCCTCAGAAACCTCTCAGCTCTGCAACAGCTCACATTTCCTGCTCTTTCCACACCACTCTGAATTTAACCTCTCCCAGGCCCAAGCTCAAACTTAAACTGACCCTGTGCTTTTCACTGAAGAAACACTTCCACTTCCCAACCACCTCTGGAATTATGGAGCTCAAGAACCAACCCTGAGACTTCCTGACCTTCCAGTGCCAACCCTTGTGCAGCCAGATACTGGCAAGTGCCCTCAGGAAGTGAGAGGGCTCTGAAAATGCATCTCCCTTCACCTGGAACTTGAATCTCCCACCTCCCTTCATCTGGAACTTCTATCTCTCATTACCTGGAATTTCTAGCTCCCATTACCTGAAATTTCTAGCTCCCATTACTGGAATTTCTAGCGCCCACTACCTGGAATTTGAATCTCCCATCCACCATCACCTGGAACATTTAACTCCCATTACCTGAAATTTTTAACTCCCATTATCTGAAACTTTTAGCTCCCATTATCTGGAACTTCTGTCCCCCACTACCTGGAACTTGAATCTCCCATCCACCATCACCTGGAACTTTCAGCTCCCACTACCTGAATCTCCCATCCACCATCACACCTGGAACTTCTGGCTCCCCTTACCTGGAACTTGTATCCCTCCCGGCAGATGCAGCAGGTCAGTCCTGGTTCCTCTATCAGCTCCTCCATCTGTTTAAGCAGCGCAGTCTTGGTCACCACCTGACCCTTCTCATTTGTCTGGAAGAGAGAAAAGCTCAGGCAGGTTCAAAAGAAAGACAAACCATACCAGGCCCATCACTGGTGCTAAAATGCCCATCCCGTTTCCCAGCAGCTGTGTTCCCTCTCCCGGCAGCACCAGGCAGGCTGGGGGCTGGAACTCTGTAATATCCATCAAGAAATGATTTTACACAATTCCTGCTGCGGCAGCTTGAGCCAGGCAGGAAGAAAAACCCCTGAAGGAGCAGAGCATGCAGCCATTACCGTCATGCCCAGAGTGCCCAGGGCCTTCTGTCTCATGGCCATGGCCATCCTCTTCTTCTCAGCGCGCGTCTCCTTCCGCGCGGCGTCGATCTTCTTGTTCACCTCGGGGTGTTCCCTCAGTGCCTCCAGGAGGTTCTCGGCCAGCGTCCCAATCCCTTCGTCACTCGACACCTGCTCCAGTTTGTGCAGGTTGGTGATGGAGTCTGTTCCTATTAGCACCTGGCAGGGATGGGAACACAGAGCCCTGCTCAGGAAAAGGGCTCAGGACAGTGACTGTCCCCTGGAATCCCATGGGGACAGCAGCACTGAGCTGCAACAAGAGTCTCTCTGCCCTTTTTAATGCTCCTGGGCCCTAAAACCGGGTCTAAGACTGGGGCAATTCACCTCTCCACTGGCCACTACCAGGAGCTCAGATGGGGATGTTGGATAAAACACGAATTTTGTGATAAGACATTGCATTGATGTCTTCAAACACCAACAATCACGCCCTGAGGAGCTTATCAGTAATGACCTTCTCTGAACATTGCAGTGCCCATCTTACACCACACAGCAGGAGCAAACACTGAAGTCAGAATCTCTGACTTTTCCAGGTGATGCCTGAAGCTGCCCAACAAAGGCTCAAGGCATCAAGACAAAGACACGAAGTCACGTTCCCAATCTTGTCGTGTGGCACACAGAACTCACAGGATGCTCTGCAAAGGCAGAACTTGCCCAGGGAAGACCTGAACAGCTTCCACACCGATGCCTACTTTGAGATTCCCAACAGGCTTTCACATTCTTATAAAGGTAAGTTCAGGAGAAATGGATTTTCTCTCTGCTTTGTCCTCCTAAGAGAATTCCCTTCAGACTAGAACCGACATCTTCTGGCAGAGAAAAACCGCGAGCGCAACCATTCCAACCGTGGTGAGGATGACAAAACTCAACCAAAACCAGTGCAGAACCAACCACGACAGGAATGAACCCTCAGCTACGTCCCCCTCGCCTCCTGAGCCTCTGCTGACCTGTGTTGCAGGGTGCTGCGTCGCAAGGCCTCGGAGCAGGCGCAGGATAAAAGGAAGTGCAGGGCGAGATAAGAACTTCTTCCATATGTCTGCATCCAAACTGCGTGGGAAACAAGAAGCAGCAGCTGAAGGGCATCTCCAGGCCAGCAGCAGAGCTCCCTGCCCAGCTCATTAATGAAGGGACAGTCACACTCCCACTCCCGTGCTGAGCACAGCCACGGTGCCAGCTCTCAGCCTGGGGATTTGTGTTGATGAGTTGGCCACCAGCAGCAAAAACTCTGTTGCTGTGCAACAGGAGGGAACGGGCAGGAACACACAAGGATTGTGATATCCAAGGAATCAGCTTGGATGGGTATCAAGGGGGGAGATTTCAGGCTTTTTAGCTCATCCCCGTACGTGCTCTCACCAGAGCTCTGCAGCACAGCTCTGAATGCTCCTGAATGCCACTTGCTCATGGATCTTTGGGAGGTTGTGGGGATGGAAGGAGAGGAGGATGTCCAGGACAGTCACACACTTTAACCACACTCATTAAATGGTGACTCTTACTTCTTTGCACTGGGAATGTGCTTTTTCATATAATCCAGGGCGTTCTGCGTGATCCCCTTCTGCAGGATGAGATCTTTCAGCTGATGGCCGTTGCTGTTGTTCTTTATTCCTGCTGCTATTTTACAGAAGCAATCCAGGAAAACTTTGTCATCTCCACTGTGCTCCTCATCGTACCTGAGCAAAGAAAAGCAATGGTGTCTGTAATTCTCATTTACATTATCACTGATGAACGATGTACCTGCCCCAGCTCAGAGACTGAGAAAAGCTACTCAGACCCTCAAAATATTCCATTTCTCGAGCTAGAGCTCACAGATTTCTTTCAAAAACAGCTTAGATGTGAAACAGGAAACGAAGCTGTAGCTTTGCATTACACCGCAATGAGCACCAACGAGGAAATAAAGGCAGGGACGTGCGAGTACAACTGGTCTGAGGTGCCCTAAGCTCTGCCAACGTACTTATCAAAATTACAGTAGGGCTTGAATCGATCCACCAGGATCTGCATCTTCTCCATCTCGCCGAAGGACAGGTAGGGGATGATGCGCAGCAGCCCCTGCAGCACGCTCAGGTTGGAGCGCACGAAGGTGCTGTTGATCTGGTCCAGCAGCATCACCAGCTGGTCCTTGTCCCCTGTCAGGAGGAGGTTGCCCTGGAAAGGAAGAAGAGCGGGATTTACATCCAGGAGGAAATCTGCAAGAAAATCCTCGCTGTGGTGGCTGGTGGATTAGGCTGGTTGTGAAGGGTTAGGGGTGTAGGCCCCAAAAACAAAACCCGGCCTCGTTCCCAGAGCTCTCGTGGAATGGCTCACACCTGACTTATTCCACTGACTGTTAAAGCATTTTCCAGTCAAAACTCTAATAATTCCAACCCAAAGCACAACAGATTCCTATCCACCCACAGCTTCAAAAGATGAGTGAGAAACTCCTCTCGCTCTCAGTCTGGTCGAGATACAGTTTTATTCTCAATTAGCTGGAAAATCAATCATGTTTTCAACACGTACGAAAACACTCCAAAAAACAAGGCCAAGCTGTGTCTTTTCTTGTCTCTCCCTGGCCTGTGGCCCAAAGCAGGAAGGAAAGGATCCAAGCAGTGCCTAACAACCCTCCCCCAACTGTGCAAGACTCATCCGCAGGAAGCCTCGCGGTGCTGTTGGTTCGGGGCCCTCCTCAAGGCCTGCTAGGACCTGGCAGCAACTCTAACAAGGGTCAGACTCCCAGCCAGCCCTCCCCTCCAGCTCCTGCAGCTCAGCATCTCTGGGAGCAGGAATCTGCAAGCCTTGGATCCCATTCCCACGTGTCCTGGGCACTCACCTTATCCTCGCTCAGAGGTTCCGCGTTGGATTCATCCAGGATGATCTCCATGATGCTGAGCACCTGCTCTGCCACAGCTGCTCCCCCGCTGTCCTTGCTCTCCTGCTCAGCCACCAGAGCCTGCAAGAGACGGGAACCACGACTGGGTTAACTGGGAGCAGGCACTGAGCACCAGCAGGAATTGGTTTGAGGTGGGAGCAGTCACTGGTTTAAAGTGGAAGCAGCCCCTGGAACACCAGCAGTCACTGGTTTAAAGTGGGAGCAGTCACTGGTTTGAGGTGGGAGCAGCCCCTGGAACACCAGCAGGCACTGGTTTAAGGTGGGAGCAGTCACTGGTTTAAAGTGGGAGCAGCCACTGGTTTAAGGTGGGAGCAGCCCTGGAACCAGCTGGTTTAAGTGCCCCACACACTTCCCCCCATATCCCACAAGGAATGTCCAAAGGATGATCTGCAGTGCCAGCACAGCAACATTTCCCATCTCTCGCAGCTGTCACAAGGCAGCAGGGCAGACAGAAGTAGCTTGAATCCATTGGAATCCATGGAAAAAACACTTCTGGACATGCATGTTGTCCTTACCAAGTTCAGAGTTCCCAGCATGACATTCAAAGTGTTCATCTCTGGCTTGACCAGCTGCTGACGATTTATTTTCACCTTCACACAGTAACTGAAGAGTTTTAACAGCACCTACAAAATACAGAGAGGAATTCTCTATGCTACCTTCCCAATGAGGAGGGTGGATTTTGCTGAAACTAAAAGCACCCTGATGAATGATAAACCTGATTTCCAGATTTCTGGGGTACAGAACACGCCAGGTTTTAGCAGAAACATAAATCTGAGCACAGCTTTGGTTTTCAGGTAAGGCCAAGACAGAAAACAATCACTCCAGCAAGACAGGATTTAAGTCTTACCAACTCCTGAGCTTCTACACCACTTCAAGTTTTGCAAGGAATTGTTAGCCAAGGAATGGTTAACAATTGTCAGACAAGGAATGGTTAACAATGGGAATGGAATGGGAGAGGGAAAGAACTGCTCCAGCTCCAGGGAGGTTGTCCAAACCTCAGGGATGTCTGTGGCAATTTCCACCCCGTAACTCCTGAGCCCAGAGCCAGAGGGACACTCACGGTTAAGAGGTGCCGGCCCTGCTTGAAGTCCTTGATGCCGGTCAGTCTGTTGAGCATGCACTCCAGGCCTCCACACGGGGCCATCACCCCTGCCATCTTATACACCTCTTCCTCATCCTCCTCCTCATCTGCAGGACAGACACAGCTGGTGAGGCCAGGAGCAGCCACAGCGCGACACGCTCGTGCAGGGGAAGCAGAAATGGAGAGCAGAGCGGCACGCATTTACCAGCAATTCAAGTCACTTCAGTTGTGTGGAATTTGAAAAGAATTAAGAGCAGGAATATGAAGAAGGGCTGGGCAGAATGGTCCCCGTGCCGTGCAAGCGCTCACATCTGAAGCACGGCTTTAAAGCGCTGTTAAAATCCTCCTTCACTCGAGGTGAAGCAGGTAAATGCAGCAAAAGCAACGTCAATCAACTTTAAGCTCACTGCTGTGAGGATAATAATGTCATTGCTCTGCAGCAAACCTCAGATTTCAAATCTAATCCCAGCTTTCAGCAGACAAATGCATTACCAGTGGTGGAGTCGAGGGACTCGATGAATTCCTCCGTTGCATCTCCCAGTAGCCCCCGCATGCGGTAAATGATCCTCATGGGCTCCCCCTGCAAGAGCAGAGCTGGTTGTTAATTGTGCCTCTTGTGCACAAGCCTGGTTCTGGTTTCGGAGCGTTCTGACACTCCAGGCCCGGCTCTCCCTCGTGCTGTTTCACCCAAGGATGGTGACACAGAAAAATCTTTCACTCCCTCATTCTCCCCTTCCCGAGATGAATTAAAAACAACAGCAGAGCCACCTGCAAAAACATCAATAACTCATTCCTTGGTCTGTCCAGCTTTTCTTGGCATCGCCACATCATTGACAGACTGGTAATAAACAGTCTCTCCCCTCCTTGCAGCTCCTCCAGGTTTCCTTCAGCACCAGTGAAAGATTTAGCCAAGGAAAATGGGTTCATCTGCAGAGGAACACCTGCTTTCCATGGCAACCTCTCCTCCGAGGGTATGGCACAGCATATCTGGGAAATGCAGTGAACAGGCACAGCCCAGGAGAAGAAGCAGGACAGGCTAACTGGATGAATGCTTTCAAACAGATAAAATCTGCAGGGATGGCAAATGGAAGAGGAGTAAAAGGCAGTTTAATGAGCTTTCAGTGAGACGGTACATCACTGAAACCATACAGCCAAAAAAGCTGTGCTTTCACCCTGAGAAAGGGACAGTTTTCCAGATGCATTTCCAGCTGGAAATACTGACAGCATATCAAGAAAACTTTGCATTTTTAATCCATAGGTCTTGAATAAAAAGCAGAAAAGAAAAATCCCAGATTTGGGAGCAGGAGACCTTGCAAGAGAAAACCTGTCAGGGATCGCGCTAAGCCTAATGTGGAATAAGCAGTGCTTAATGTCACAGCAAATACATAAGCGCAGGGAAAGCCCCGGGGGGAAGATCTGCTCAAAGGCCACGCTGGCGACCAGCAATTAACACCACAGGGGCCCTGGTAAAACGGCAGATGAACAAAAAAAACCACTGAGAGACAAGGGAAACAAAAAGGGGCCTGAGGTTGCGCTTCTTGTGCGCCTGTCGCTCCCAGGGAACAACGGAGCTGCGGCTCCGGGAGGTGCTTCACAAAGGAAGACAGATGAAAGCTGTTCATCCACAGGAACGCTGAGCAAACGCCGCCTCTCAGCAGCAGAGCTGCTTCCCGGGAGAGCTGCACGCCGGCTCCAGCCCGGCATCCCACGGGAACAGCTCCTGGATGCTCGCAGGGGCAGCACGGGGATCGTTTCCACCAGAGACTGGATCAGAATTCAAATCAGAACTCGCAGAAGAACAGCAACTCACTTCCCTTTCCAAGTTGGTACCTTTGCTAAAAAATTGTCGCTGTCACAAGCTTTGGGCTTGATTTTGCAGTACTGAAGGCTTTGTTACTGAAATCAAGCTGAATGAGGCCCATTTTATCATTCACTGCTAACAGGCACTTTGTTTGAATTCTTCCCCACAAATGGTTTCAGGAAACTGAGGTTTCAAAGGTGATTTGAGGCCAGGAGGAAATGAGGAATGACCATGAAATGTTGGGCAAATCAGGCTTTTTTATGATCTCAAGTGCCTCTAAAAATGTATTTGTAGTGGGCAAGACTGAGCCTGATGGTCTCAGTGGGAATTTATTTTAGTGGAGGGAAGGGAAGGTTTGGGAAGGTTTGGGAAGGTTTGGGAAGGTTTGGGAAGGTTTGGGAAGG
>VZRN01001100.1:335349-390015 GCA_013397935.1 Dasyornis broadbenti | reverse complement strand
AGGGGAGGGAAGGGGAGGGAAGGGAAGGGAAGGGAAGGGAAGGAAAGGAAAGGAAAGGAAAGGAAAGGAAAGGAAAGGAAAGGAAAGGAAAGGAAAGGCTTGGTTTGGACCACATCCACTTCTGGAATAAGCTCAGTGTGACATGGTGGACTGGCCCTTAAGACTGCTGGGTCCATTTCTTCACGTGAAAAACACAGCACACACTCCTGGGAGCAAACTGGGAGGATGGGTCTGTCAGGTGCTTAAGATCCTGACGAGAAACAAGAGATCAGAAGCGCAAACGTGGAGAACCATCGGATGCTCTGTGCATAAATAACTCGGGTGTGATCCCCGAAGCACAGAGTGATGGAGCAATCTGGTGTCCCTGAGTGTGCAGATGGAGTGTGAAATGTGCTCTGAAAGCAGGGACAGAGCTCAGCTCTCTCCCCAAGGGAACCCAGGGAAGTTGGCTCCTCAGGAAGAGTCCCACGTGACACAGGGCACAGCTCACCTGGGGCAGTGATCTCACTCACGTTGCAGGGCTGTGCACAATCTGTCCTAACAGAGCACCAAAAAAGGTGCTGAGCAGTTACACCCAATAAATCATATGCCAGGAAACAAACCCTGACTCGTGTGATCTTGATTTTTCCCCTTTTTTTTTTTTTTTGTTTTTCTCTTTTGTGGATGTGAAGGACAGGTGCTCTGTGCTGTTAACACGTACAAAGGTAGCACACACCTCGTTTGTGGGACACCACACCTTCTTGTAGACCTCAGCCACGGGCAGATCCAGACTGATGATCTTGTTGTTCACCAAAAGCTGAAAGGGAGAGAAGAACAAGTCAAGAACAAGCTCAGGTTGTTGCATCAACACCCCAGCAACCACCGGCTGCCCAAACACAGCATCCCACAGGTCTGTGCAAGACATCTGGAAATTCTCACCTCCATCCCGCTGTCATCCTCCAGCAGAGCCACCAGGTCACAGTCCTGGCAGATCTTGTTCTTGATGTCCCTCATGAGAGGCCCGATGCCAGGCTCGTTGCTGCTGTAGGGATTCCCTGGCATCCTGCCCTGCAGGAAATCTTCCTGCTGGGGATCTTTCTCCAGAGTGACAAAGAACTCGGTGACTTCATTCTCCTCCTAAACAACAGTGGAGAGACAGAGTGAGTTAAGTTTTTTTTCCCTAACCACGCTCCCATTCCTGCATTTTTATGGCAGGGTGTCCCTAAATCTTTCCCCAGTGGTGCATGTGCTCTGTGTGCCACACTCGGAGGATCTCCAGGATCATTTAGAAACTGAATTCCTCAGGGATGTGAACAGTGACCCCCCAAAATGGGATACACTGGGATGCAATGGGCCACAGGTCTGTAGTGGCTAATGGTAACTCATGATTGCAGGCACTGGTGCTGCTGGAAAAAGGAACCAGAGCTAGGGTTGCTACAGGTGGCTGGTGGTGATTCTGCCCCTGTCTGGTGAGATCACAGCTGGAGCACTGCACACGGTTCTGGTGGGCTTCAACAAAAGGAAAAGGACATGGAACTGTCGGAGCAAGTCCAGAGGAGGCCATGGAGTTGCTCAGGGGACTGGAGCACCTCCTCTATGGAGACAGGCTGGGAGAGATGGGAATGCTCAGCCTGGAGAAGAGAGTGGAGACCTCAGAGCCCCTTCCAGGGTCTGAAGGGGCTCCAGGGAAGCCAGAGAGGGAATGATCATCAGGAACTGGAGTGACAGGACAAGGGGGAATGGATTTAAACTGAAAGAGGGGAAAGTCAGGTCAGATATGGGGAAGGAATTCCTCCCTGTGAGGGTGGGGGCTGCCCAGAGAAGCTGTGGCTGCTCCTGGATCCCTGGCAGTGTCCAAGGCCGGGCTGGGACAGTGGAAGGTGTCCCTGCTGCGGCAGGGGTGGCCTTGACAATCTCCAAGTCCCTTCCCACCCAAAGCATTCCCTGGCTCTGCTGCAGCCCTGCCCCAGCACTCACGGGGTAGATGATGCTGCAGAGCCTCTCGAAGATGAACACCGGGGTCCTGTAATCGTCGAGGCTGTAGCGCTTGGCAGTCTCGATGCACACGGCCATGAACGCCTTGGTCTCAGACTCCGTGCCTGCCAAGGAAAGGAAGCATCAAAATGGACACAGGAGGCAATTTATAGATTACAGTCAATTTACAGCACTCAGGAAATCCTTCTGCAGTCAGCCCCACACTCTGGTGCCCTCTCCTTTTGCGAATCCACTCTGTGAAAGGTGGAAGGGTATTTATTGGTAGGGGTACTAGGAAAGCTTCTGCATGGCTGGGCTGCAGTAAAACAGTCCCATAAAAAGGAGGAGGCTGAGGTTCCCGAAAAATAAGAGGTGACCAGGAATGCCATTCAACTTTTCTGTGCCAAAAGGAAACACTGGAAGCCATAAAACTGCCTGACTGTAGCAGTCATTTAGGAAAGCTGTGTGGCTGTAACAGTCTGGTTTTCCATCTTGGTCGACCCAAAGGCTGGATGGATGGAACACAGGTGGTTTTACCTGTTGTCATGTCCTCCAGCATCTCCAGCAGCATGTCCTGGGTCTCATCAATCAGCTTTGTCCTCTGCACCACCAGCTTCCTCAGGCACAGGTACCCGTTGAGCACCGTGCCCACCAGGCGGCTCTTGAAGTGCCTTTTGATGGACTCCACCTCCACAAAGGAAGAGAGAAGACCTGGAAAGCCACAAAAACTCAGGAGGTGGGAGAGAATTGGATTTCTAAATTTCATAGCAGCAAACAGGGGCCCAATATCATCGAAATGGTTTGCTCCAACTCCTGTTAGTCTGTGGTTTAAAGCTCACTCCTCTGAACTGTGGTGGTTGCAGGCAAAAACTTCAGCAAAACCTGAAGTGGTTGGAGGCAAAAACCTTGGCCTGTCTTGTAAATTGTAACATATGGAGGAATAGCTTGGGAATGAGGAAAGGGCCTAAGGAGTTTCCTAAGTGCTTGATACAAAATTCTGCACTCTTCGGCGTTTTTCTGTTGCAAGCTATTCCGAAAGCAGATGATTGCTCCTCTGGTAATGCCTCTAATACCTCTGATGATGCGACAGGATTTATCAGTGACATCACCAACCTGGTCACTCCTACAATAAAACAAAGCATCAGCAAGAAAGAATCATGGATTCTTTCCCATGACACACTGATCAACATGCTGCTTCTTGCAAGAAGCCAGGCTTTATGAATTCACCCACTAACGTCTGAAGAATGCGAAAGAGGATACAGAAAACAATGACCTAGCTCATGAGGTATTTCAATTTCCAACAAATTTTTGAAAAAAGAGGTATACACCCTAGAAGATGAAAAAAAGCTCCCATAGAATAGGGAGGTAGGAATAAAGCAGCAGTGTTTGCAATGGTGCCAGGGACTGTGCTATGTAATAAATGAAATTACGAAGCCTGCCTGGTACGTTACCACAGCTCAGCTAAAAACTCCCACTGACCACAAAAATATATGGAAAAATCCATTTAGAGATTAGGTGCTGAATCGATGGCAAAGATCCAGTGCTGGCAATGGCAGCACAACTGAATGAGATCTGTCTGAAATTCTGCTAGAGATCAACGACCAGCCCAGCTCTGACCCTGCTGCAGGAGCACTGAATACCTGTGAGACTCTTCAGGGCATATCCCTGCTGCAAATCAGTGCTGAGTGTTGCTTCCTCCAAGGCGAGTAAACGAGCTATTTCCTGAAAATAATTAACAAGCCTGTTAGGCCAAGACCCTGCAGTGCCAATAATGATTCAAGTGTCTAAGCCAGGGCGCAAAGAACACAGCACAGAAACTGAGCCAGGCACAGAGAAGGCACAAGTGCAACAGCGGGGAGGGAAGGGGGAAAGGAGAGGAGAACTGCCCCAAATATCCCCCTCATTTTCTCCCTGCGCTTTCCTGCCACCCCTGCTTGGCTCTAGGGGCCCTCCACGAGGACTCAAGGCCACCACTGGTGTGGGGAGTGTCACCTGAGAGGCAGGGATCCCCACAGAAAACTGCCACCACTCTGAGCACTGCAAAGGCAGCGTGCTGCTTCTCCAGCAGGGTGAATTCCCACTCCAGCAGCGGCAGCACAGCCGATCCTTCCTGGGCCCTAAGGGCTCTGGGAGTCCAGTCTGGGAGCAGGACAACAGCTTCCAGCTCTGACCTGGTGCCAAGGCAGTGCAGCAATGTTTAGACCCCCAGAGCAGTTAATTAAAGTGCTGAGGAATTCTCCAGCTGGGGCTGAAGAATGGCTCCCTCTGTAAGTGTGAACTCCAGAACCCTGGCAGGGTCAGCAACAGGGCACTGAACAAAGGGATGGAATTTCAACAGGGAAAAAGCCAAACTAACAGGTCATTTCCTGCACACAAGCCCATACCTTAGTGATGAGGCTGCCAATATAGGGCAGAACCCCCCTGGCTGCCAGGTACACCTTCCAGTGGGCAGGTTTGATGAGTTTCTGATACAGGGCCAGGTACTCGGCAGCGCATTCCCCAGCGATGCTCAGCTCATCCAGGTAGCTGGGGAAGAGAAACACAAGCTGACAAGCCCTTCACAGCAACAGAGGGCATCCCAGCTTAAGGACACTGTGGAAAGAAAGCAAAAGCCTCCAGAAACCCATCCTCAGCATCGCTGATATTCATTACTTGCTGGCTGAATTGGTGTTTGTCCCAAAAAGGAGCTGACTGTGCTGGGGTAAGTTATGTCACAGGAGCTGGAAGAGAGTTCACCCTATTATTTTGCTATTGAGGAGGCAGGGGCAGTGTTGACCACACAGGTGAACACCAGATCCTTACCTCTGGAAAAAGTACAGGCTGCACCAGCTCATTGCCAGGCAGCAAACACCAAGTCTCCCTAAATCTATACCCTCCAAGCCAATTAAGTTAAAAAATCCAGCTCAAAAAGACCTGTGAACTGGAGGTACACAAGGGAGAGGTGTGAGAAAAGCTGGAAGAAGGGGGAGATTCTGATGGGAATGGAAGCAAAATAATCATGGAGCTGCCAGGTGTGGCAGCACAGGAATACCTGGTGAGGAGATCGAGGACCTGCTGCTTCCTGCTGGGGATGGTGGCCAGGGCCTCCACGATGGTGCAGGCAGCCTGCCTGGCAGCCTGGGTGGCAGGAGTGAACAGCACCTGCGCAGGGGCAGGAGAAGCCAGGTCAGAGTGATGGGCACAGAGAAACCTGTGATAGCTCACAAAAAGGGGCTGCTGGGTGATCCTGGGCAGTGTTTTCTTGTCCTCCAGACACTGGATTCTGGGACAATTCCTGCTTTGCTCAGCACCAAAGTGTCTCAGCAGAGCACGGTGTGGGTGAGCTGCTAATCCACACACACCAGGAAAGAAACGAAGCTTTGGTCCAGGACCCTCAGGAGTGCAGCTCATTAGGCAGGTAGGGAGACCGTGGTAATCAAAGGTTCCGAGTTCAGAAACACACACAGACTCCCAAATAAATGTCTGATGCAGCATTTCTAAGGCAACAAAGCTGCAAACCTCACTTGGAAATAGAGGCAGCGAGTCCCAGCCTCCCCAAACACTCCTGCACAAGAACTGCAGCAAACCCCCCACACTGTGTGACTGAACTGTGCCCCAGGGCTCTGCCACCTTCACCTGTCGCAGCCAATTGTTGTGGCCCAGCTTGAGATCCAGAGGACACGTTCTCTTCCCACGGCGACTCATGAACTGCTTCCATTTCCAGACGTATTTTTCTGACAAGTAGAGCTGGTGAAGCTCAGCTTTGCTCGGCGTTTTCCCGTTGGCATCTGCACCTGCAACGTTGAGCAGAGCCCAAAAGAACTGTCAGCAGCCATGAAATGCAAGCTGCCAGAGTATTTTTGTCTTCTTTTGCCTGGAACTCGCCAAACTCCATCTGGGAAGCTGAGTGCTTCCCATCTCCTTCTGCTGCCATTTTCACTCCTGTGTGGAGCCGTGCTCAATTCCTCCTGAAAATCTCAGAGTCTCTGTCAAGGAATTCCATCAGCTTTCCAGCTGGCTGGTATCAACTTAAATAAGTAACCAGTTTCATTTTTAACACTCCCTGATTCTCTTCAGGCACAGAGCATTTTCTGCTTAGGGTTTGAGCAGCACAGCCTGGAAAAGTCAGTGCTACAACTCTAAGGACTAAATGCGAGGGTGGTATCAGATGGCAGGGGACAGAAGCCAACACGACTCCACAGAAGCACATGCCTTGTTAAACCTGGGGGGGACACACATGTTCCTGCCCAAAAGTGCCCCAGGTTACAGGCACAGGGGTTACCTCTGGCAGGGAGGCACTTTTTCCAAGCTTCATACGATGCTTTGGGGTCCCTCTTGAGCCACAGCTGAGCTTGTGCATGGATTTCATTGCTGTAAGGCTTCACAGTGGTGAGAGCATCCACAGGCACATCCTAACAAACAGAAAAGCTCTGTGATTCTTCAGAAAGCCAACAATCTGCTCCCAAAGAGAAGCTCCTGAGGTGAATCACTGGGGCTGGGCCATGAAGAGGCAAGTGCAGCTCTTGGGCAGCAGCAGGGTAAGACAGTGTCTGTTAATGGTGAATTAACAGAGATGTTCCAGTTTCTACTGAAATATCAGTAAACCCATCGCTGACATCCATCTCTGATTATCAGACAGGCAGATCAAAGCAGAAAAATACCTTCTCTCCTGCAAATCTTATCCTAAATTAAAATCAATACCAGTCAGTCAATATATTTATGAGAACTGTAACTCTGTATTTAAAATTTTGAGTCACAAGTACTTGATTTTATCAAATTTAGGTAATTGATTCTACAAAGCTGCTGAAAGCATCAAAAGCCTGACCAAAATGACCAAAGTGTAGCTTTGAAGTTGCTCTTTCCTCATGCCTCAAATCTGAGAGGAAAAAAGCAAAGCCTGGGTTTGAACGGCAGAGGTCAAAGTCACCAAAACCCAGTAAAAATAGGAAGGAGTGCCCTGTAATTTGCAGTGTGTAAAGGCCAGAGTCACAGGGCTTATGCTTCCCTAGGAACAGTGACCAGGAAAAGCAAGCCCTGGCTTCCTCACAAACTAATTCACCACTGAGATCAGCGTGCCAGACTTCAATCAGTAAATTCTCCATGTTCTGCTCAGGCTCTAGGGCAGTACCTTGTTTTTCTTGCTGGTTGGAGCAGGTGGCTTGATGAGCTTCTGGAGGATGCGCAGGCACATGAGGGTGATGTTTTCAACAACCACTGGAGTCTTGATGTTCACTGCCATCAGGAAGAGGCTGAGAGCTGAAACACAGTCAGGGATGTTCATTATCCGGTGAGAGCTGCAGACAGCTCACACATCCACAGCCCCATCCAGCACATGAAATGGATTTAGGGGCAGAAACCTCCCTGTATGTCCCAGCCCTAAGCTCAGCAGCGTGGAATGAAGCTCTGCCCAGGGTTATCCGCACTCACCGCAGCGCAGCCGGAGCTCCCAGCAGCTGTCCTCCTTGGAGATGGAGTCCGTGAGCAGCAGCATCTCGTACTGCAGGCTGCTCGCCTGCAACACACACAGTGTTCGAGGTGTTGGGGGTGCCCCACTCCTTTGTGCACTCTGGTTTTTAATAACACGGGTTCAAAACAGATGGATCTGAGTTAGTTCCATCCCATGCCCACTTGGGGTGGATGGTGAGGGACAAGCAAAGCCAAGACAGGGGACTGTCTGAGGAAACTTCAGCATGTACCTATATACAAAATTCTGTGCTTTATTCTGACATTTATCTCATTTCCTACCAAGACTCAATATTTTTTTCTTACAAACAGACCCTAGGAGAGAAGATGCAATGATGAGAATACATCAGCAGTGCAGAGGGGCAGAACAGAGAAACAGCAAAACACTGGAGTCTCTCACCAAGTCTGGATTTGCCCAGTGTCCCTTCAGCGCTGCAGAAACCTTCCCAATGATTAGGTCATTCATTTGCTGTGTGGCCTCTGGATTGTCCCTGATTCCAGGAGGAAAAAGAGAACACTTGTCATGCTCTGCTTGTACTAAATGCCAAAAGCTCCTGGGATTTCAGCTTAGCTGAAAACAAAGACACAAGGAGTTGGAGGCTACACTTTGCGGTGTAAGATACACCCACGGCAGGGGCAGAACTGGGTGGTCTCTGAAGCCCCTTCCAACCCAAACCACTTTGTGATTCTGACTACTTTGTGATTCCAACTTTGTGATTCTGAGGTAACTCCTCCTGTGAGGAGGCTTTTCCTTCCTGAGGGGTTTTACCAAGGCCAAGGCTCTGGGAGTGCTGGGCAGCCCTCACCTGGCGAGGAGGCACATGTACTGTTGGACTTTCTCACCAGTTTTTTTAGATTCCTGAAGGGATTTTCCTTCCTGAGGGGGTTTTTTAGACTCCTGAGGGAGTCCTCACCTGGTGAGGAGGCACATGAGTTGCTGGACCTCCTCACCAGGTTCTTTCCTTCCTGAGGGGTTTTTCCAAGGCCAAGGCTCTCAGAATGCCTGGCAGTCCTCACCTGGTGAGAAAGCACGTGAGCTGCCAGACCTCCTCACCAGGTTTTAGGATACCTGAGAGGGTTTTCCTTCCCGAGGGGGTTTTTTAGACTCCTGAGGGAGTCCTCACCTGGTGAGGAGGCACATGAGCTGCCAAACCTCCTCACCAGGTTTTTAGATTCCTGAGGGGGTTTTTCCAAGGCCAAGGCTCTCGGAGTGCTGGGCAGGCCTCACCTGGTGAGGAGGCACATGAGCTGCCAAGGCTCCTCACCAGGTTTTTAGATTCCTGAGGGGGTTTTCCTTCCTGAGGGGGTTTTTTAGACTCCTGAGGGAGCCCTCACCTGGTGAGGAGGCACATGAGCTGCCGCACCTCCTCGCGCATGGTGGCGGCGCCGCGGCGCAGGTTGTAGTCGAAGAGCTCGCGGATGAGGCCCTGGGCCACCAGGATGTGGCGGATGGCGCCGTTGGTGGCCAGGGCCCTCAGCAGGGTGATGCAGTGCTCGGTGACGGCCGAGGCGCAGCCGTAGCACTTGGTGGACGAGGTGTGGCCGCAGCCGAGCACGGACAGGGCCCGGTACTGGCTGGCCGTGAACGTGGGCTGAGCCGAGCTGCGCGAGGATTTGGTGGCTGCCTCCCGCTGCTGCAGGTCGTACTCCAGCAGCTCCTTCCGCGAGGCAAACACTTTCTGGGAACACAGACAAGGAATTTTGAGCCAGCACGTAATGCCAGTGCCACTCACGGGTTCTTTTTTTTGGGGAAACGTTTTTAACCGAGTGTTTCCAAACTTGAAATCCTTCGTGGCAATGGCAGACTTGGGATATCCCTCAGGAATACAGGCCTGACTCCCAGTTATCTGCCCTGCTGTTTACAGTACATGCAATATAACACTGGAAATGTGACAAATCCATAGTATTAATTACTATTAATTCTGGCAGAGCAAGTCAGAGTAATTTATGCTTTATAGAAAGAGCTAAATATATTTAATATGCTTAAATATCACAGCCAAAAAGGACATTCATGATGTAGCAGGTTTTTCAGTGCTCCTTTCTGTGAGTCATTGGACACGAATAAATATATTTAGTTTATAAAATGCTTCTGCAGGTCACCTTTTAGACTGGTATGTTTTCAAACACTTTGGATACATGTAAATATTCTATTCTCTTTAATTAACCATCTGTTCAGTCTCCTGCTCTTCATGATGTAGCTGCTGAGAAAACCAATTTCACAAGCTAGCTCCATCTTTAATAATTAATACGCAGCTTTTAGAAATTATTATTATTTGCCTGAAAACATGCAGCTGATCACCTGCTGTTAATGATATCATCAAACGAAGAATGACAACATCCTGTTTTTTATTTCTAATGAACACCTTGACCCAAAGCCAACTCAAAGCACACGGTACCTGGATGATTTTGGAAAGCTCATCGAAGGAGTTCTTGCAGTCCCCACAGTATTCCTGGGCTAACTGCAGGATGTACCTGTTCACACTGGCTGAGGTAGAACTGATCCCTCCACTGCTGCCCGACTCATCCTGGAACACAGGGGAAAACAACGAGGAGTCACACACGGGGGCTCCACACAAAAATAACAACTGCAGAGCAGCCCCTGAGGCAAGGACAGTGTCAAGACCAGGGTGTCCCCAGCCTGGAGCTCTGTGCAAGCTCCCCCTGTCCCTTGTCACCTGGGGCTTTTCAGGGGCTGCCTCGTTGACTTTGCACAGGAGGTTTTCCAGCTGCGGCCGGTGTCCCATCAGCTGGTGATACACCCTGTCAGCCTTGTCCAGCAGAGTGTTGATATTTGTCACCGCCTGAGAAGGAAAAAGGAAAGGAAAACTCTTGTTTCATAGGCAGAGCTACAACCACCAAGCTCCAAGTCTTCTGTCTCTTTTGTCTTTTTCTGGAGGGGGAAAAAAAAAAATTTGCTAAATGGTGACCCTGCAGCCTGGTCCTGCCCTGAGCAGCACTCTGGTGACACCGTACTGAGCACACCGATCCTTGGGACAGCACATGGAAGCACAGCGCTCTTCATCCATTAGCAGGCCTCCTCGGGTGGGATGGGAAGCAAACAGAATAACCCAAATCCATCCCCTTTTACAGCAAGGCAAAGAGAAGCAGCAGATCTATAAGTGAGGTACTGAATGATGATTTTGAAGAATTATTTGTTTGGTGGAGCAGGAGCGCATCAGCCAGTGAAGAGCCTTGCAGGAGCACTGATTTTCACAGGGGATGGACCCCTGCTGTCCCCACACTGCTGACCTGGGTCCCCAGCCTGCTCCCAGGCTCACCTTCTTGCGATCCTCCTCATTCTCGATGGGATCCACAGCGCAGCAGGGCTTGGCGTAGAGCATGAAGTCAAAGCGGGCGTATTTGCAGAAGCCACAGGCATTGCACAGGAAGGGATCCTTCTCGTCGTAATTGATGGATCTGAAAGGCAAGGCAAGGGGTCAAAACCTGCAGCTCGAGGTAGCTGAGGCAATGAAACCAAATGAACAGACTCAGGTAAAAGAGGTGGGCGACTTTTAAGACATCTCAGTGACCAGACTGCCCTGAGGAAGTGAAATACACGAGAATCAAAACCTACAGATCAGACAACAAAAAAAGAAATCCTTACAGCAGTGCCACATTCTGGCTGGAAACAGCAGGAGCAGAATTTGTTCCTAACAATTCTACTTTAATGACAGCAATCCCCGGCAGAGTGTCAGCCTGGGGCACTGTGTCCTTTAGGGGAACGCAGATAAAGGAGCTGTTTTGGTTTGTAGGGTCTGGGCTTCGCAGTGGGACTGACTGCAGCCCTTCTTACCCCACTGCAGACCAGGGCACCATGACAGGACTCGTTTACAGCTCCCAGCACTCGAGAAGGGATGTGGAAACCTTTCCACACACCAGCAATCACCAGGAAAGAGCCTAAACACCTTGAATCCCTTGACAATTAGACGGGAATACGGGACAACAACGAGGGGAAAGAGATACCAGATAAGGAGACAAAAGTGACAAAAGAGAAGGATTTCTAAGGCTCTAGTGGAAGAGTGAATAGAACACAGGGAATTACCCCTGAGCCTGCTCTGAATGAGGAGAGCCCAACAAAACTCTGAATGGAAAGGTCTGTGGGATCCCGAGGGAACCCCTGCAAACCCACAGCTCAACTCCAGCCTCCGGCCCAGCCAGGCCAAAAACAACCTGCTCCAGGGAATTCTGTGGTGTGAACTTGGAGGGCTTGATGTGAAACTTCAGCTCCCTGAGCATTGTGCTCGCCGCTCCCTTTGTTCGCCTGTATTACATTAAATCCCTGTAAGCCTGTTTTATACTTCCCCACTAATTTGATTGTGTGCCTGTATTAACCAGAATGGGGGATTTACGGAGCAGGGGGTGTGGGGCACCCGGCAGGGCTCTGGGGGACACACCTGCACTTGTGGCACTGCCGCGGCTCTGGGGGGACACGGTGACGCTGGGGACACATTCTGGGGACACTGGAGACACACAGGGACACACACAGCGTCACACACTTTTGACCCTGGGGACACACCTGCGCTTGTGGCACCGGTAGATGTTCTAGGGACACACGCAGTGAGCCTAGGGGCACACGGTGACCTTGGTGACACTGGTCACACACACACACACCCCTGCACTGGTAGATGTTCTGAGGGACACACAGTGACCCTGGGGACACGCACCCACCTGCACTTGTGGCACTGGTAGACGTTCTCGCCGCAGTTGCCGCACACGCCGGGGTTGGCGGGCACGGAGGCGCTGCAGCGCGGGCACTGAAGGGTCTCGGTGGACGCCTGGTAGTTCTCGTAGAAGTCGGCGAACTCGATCATGAGGTTGGAGGCCACGATGGGCAGGGGCAGATCAATCTTCACCTCCGTCTGCCCCGGCGTCAGCTGCACCTTCTTGGCCTTGTGCCACCGCGCCGGCCTGCACCAGGGGATGGCAAGGGAAGGGAAGGGAAGGAAGGAAAGGTTTTCCAGAGGGAAGATCCCTCCCTGCCCACGTGTGAGGAGAAGCCAAATGCGACCGTCTCGGCTCCAAATCTCCTTTAACTGGGATGAATGGAGAGCAGTTCCAGGACTGGTTTCCTTAGCTTCTGTATTGACATGATATGTAGCCAGAAATACATTTTAAGCCTTTATCCTCTTCATAGAGAGAGACTGTTTGGGATTAAAGAGCTGTTGATGCCTCATGGAAAAACTTTAATTCTACAGACATTTTCTAGGGATTTTCACCTCCATTTTTTTATTAGTAAGGACATTTGCATGAAAACAGGATATTTATTTCTTAAAGATCTCATCTGCTCCCACTGCTTATTCTCAACCTGAAGTCAGAATCCTCTCTTTGTGACATCATAATCCTCTCCACAGCAGCCACTTGTGATGTCACAGAGGATTAAGACTTCAAATAAGCAATAAGCGGCGGGCACAGATTAATCCCTAAGCCAGAGAGATCTGATTCTGGTGAGAACATCTCAAGAAGTAAGAAGGGGAAGCACATAAGCAGGACTGGCTCCAGACTGAGCAGTGTGTTGAAAAAGAGCCATTTCTGGTAGGTAAAGCAGAGCTGAGAGCGAGACCATCCAGCTTCTAATTTTAATTCTCCTCTCTGGCTTCAAACAAACAACGTAATGCTTGCAGCATTCCTGGACATGCTGCAAGGTCCAAATCCCTTCTGGAGTCCTACTATCCATGAAGTGCTCTTGGTATTACTATGGTTTCCACACAATTAAGTCAGGTGCTTAAAAGCGAGCCTGGACAAAGTTGGAATCCACAAATTTTACAGATGTTTTTCAAGCTCAAGAGGAAATTTGGATCTTTTCTTCAACAATTGTAAGGGATTCAGAACAATCCCACCCAATGTGGACTGAGAGTGATGAGTAACATGCTAAGGAGGAACCTTGGGGAAAAACTAGAAGCCAACGGAACAAACCAAATTTGGAGATGGCACATGAAACGTGATAAACTTACTTATTCTTCAGCTCCACGATGGCCTGCACGGTCCTGTTGTTGTAGTAGAGGTTGATGGTTCGCACCATCTTGGTTCGTTTGAGGTCTCCAATCTTCACGGTCACCTTGCTGATGGTGTGGCTGCCAATGAGCTTCACCACCTGCTGCGTGGTCGTGTAGCGTGTGTCCACTTTGATGGACGACAGCTTGATGTACTGGGGACACAAACCAAGGATAACCTCTCTGAGAGCATCCCATAAACCTCAGGAATATGGGAAACCTCACCTGGAAAGGCTGGGATCCCCCTGATGTACTGGGGACACAAACCAAGGATAACCTCTCTGAGAGCATCCCATAAACCTCAGGAAAATGGGAAACCTCACCTGGAAAGGCTGGGATCCCCCTGATGTACTGGGGACACAAACCAAGGATAACCTCACTGAGAGCATCCCATGAACCTCAGGAAAATGGGAAACCCCCCCTGGAAAGGCTGGGATCCCCCTGATGTACTGGGGACACAAACCAAGGATAACCTCACTGAGAGCATCCCATGAACCTCAGGAAAATGGGAAACCCCCCCTGGAAAGGCTGGGATCCCCCTGATATACTGGGGAGACAAACCACGGACACAGTGTCTGTCTGAGAGCATCCCAAAAACCTCAGGGACATGGAAAGCACACCTGGAAAGGTTTGGGATCCCTACCACTGGATTTAATAACAGCAGTCACTGCTGGTGTCACGCTGTGTCAGGGAGGTTTAGGTTGGATTTCAGGAAAAGGTTTCTCCCCCGGAAGGTGCTGGGCACTGCCCAGGCTCCCCAGGGAATGGGCACGGCCCCGAGGCTGCCAGAGCTCCAGGAGCGTTTGGACAGCGCTGCCAGGGATGCCCAGGGTGGGATTGTTGGGGTGTCTGGGCAGGGCCAGGGGCTGGGTTTGATCCTCGTGGGCCGCTTCCAGCTCAGGAGATTCCACGATTGTGTGATTCCAGGGTTACTTACACAGAAGGGCACCTCAGGGTTGTTGCAGACAAGGCAAGGATCACTCTCCAGGTAGTAGCCATCGAATTCCACGAGCCCAGACAATGTGCTGGAACGAGGGGAACAACACTGACTATGGAACTGGGCATTTGCTGTGTTTTAAACACAGGCCATTCAACCAGAATCGCTTTAATTTCTCCCAGTCCCCACTCCCAAAGTGTAAATCACAATGTAAATCACACTGGAAATTATTGGGCTTAATTAAGCAGCATTTTTAGTGTAATTATCAACTGCCAAGGTGGCACTAAAGACACAACACTGAAACCAGCAAATCTCTATTCTCCAGTTGGGCCTAAGATTTTGTAATTTTTACTGACAGTGAAAGCAGAAGAGCTAAAGCCAAGCTCTGGTAGGGCACAGAATGTCAGGATTTCCCTCTGGCAGGAAGGATTCTGCCCTTCTCCCAAGCCCAGCAGACACAGAATCTCAGCAGGGTCCACCCCCATCAGCAGAGCTGTGCACTCCCCATGGATTCAGCTGGAAAGCCCTACAGTGACACGGATCAAAGAGAGGCGCAAGTGACTCACTTGTAGATGTTGGAGTTGGGGTGGTTGGTGAGAATGTGGTTCTGAGTCCGGAGGATCTCCACGGCCTTTTGGGAATATTCCTTCAGCTGAAACACAACCAGGAAAAGTCTTCTCAACAACGCTTTTATTGCTCCAAAGGCACCAGTGTCCCTCATCTTGTGGTGTTCCACATCCCCCAGAAGAGGCCACACTACACCCACGGGAATTTATGTGTTTGAATCATTACCCAGGAACGTAATCGATCCCAGAATTAGAGATTTACACAACAATGGTGTTTGTCAGTCAATCACTGCAAATGCCTGCCAAGATTTGTCTGGCATTCCTCACTCTTTAAACACACTCATCCAAGTATCAATGGGGCTAAATTATTTGTTCTCAATCCCACTGATCCCCTAAAAGAGGGCACCACTTTCTCTGCTCAAAAATCACAGTTACAAAAGATTTCTAGGAGCTGCAATAGAAAAAATACATAAACTGGAGCTGCCAGGTCCACAAAGGCCTCCTGTGTGGGAAAGGGGTATTTTTTCTCAATAAATAAAAAACTCACCAGCAGCACAATTTCAACCCCAAAACAAGAAAACAAAAATCCACACTTCCCAATTTTTTTAAGGGCCTTGCTTTCTTTAACATTCAAGTTTAAGGAACAAAAAAAATTTCCACCAGAAGAAATTTCCACCAGATTTCTGACAGAAAATCTGTCCCATAAATAAGCACCTGGTGTGCTGTACCTCCTTTCTGGAATGACACTGTACCTTTTTCTCAGTCTGCTGTGTTTTCAGGGAGAAGTATCCCAGGAGATCTACAAACTGGGCAGCCTTTCTTCCATAGGCTGGGAGTTCTGGCCAGATGGACCACATGAGATCCAGCAGTAACTCCTGCTGAGATTTGTTGGAGTTCCTGTTGAGGGAATTACAATCAGGCTCCTGAGGATGGCACAGGATCTTGTGCAGGAGGAAAACACGAGCTCCAGTTCACCAAACTGGGAAGCCATGGTCTTGCAGAGCTCACAGAGTTAAATCCCACCGTTGCTTGGACCCAGATGTTTTCCAGCACTCCAAAACCAAAGCAGCTGAACAGAGCTCTGAAGGAGTCCAGCCCCCTGAAGTGCTCCTTTCCCTACGCAACTCCCAGCTTTTCATGGTGTGAGTCTGGCTCTGCCTCAGAAATTCACTTTGTCCACACACACCCGCTCCTGGTCACGTCAGGGGTCAGATTTTGCAGATAGAAATAAAAACGCTCCTTGCAAATGACAACTCAGATTGCTCAGGGGTAACTCACAACTTCCACCTCCAGCCCCAGTAACTGCAAAGCAAAGTGAGCAATTCTGGGGGGCCAACAGCTGCAGGCTCCAGCGTGCTTCGGGAGAGGGGCTCTGGCACTGAGGGCAGGGCAAGGGCGAGGCCAGGCTGCCCAGCTCACCTGTAGATGTGCAGGGCCAGGCAGTGGGCCTGCCACCTGACCGAGGAGGAGTTGGATTCCAGCAGGAAGCAGCGCAGGAACTGGATGAGGGTCTCCTTGTCAGCAAATTTGTTCAGCTGGTTCACCAGGGCCGTGCACAGCTGGTCCTCCTGACTGCCTGAACCCTCACCTGGGGACACAGGGAAGGCTTTAGGGAGAACACAAATGCAGCATCTGACTCTCCTATTTCAGATCAGAGAGTCAGGATTACAGGGACAAATGACAAGGTAAGTTTAACATTCCTGTCTTTTTCAAAAATATAGCCTAGTACTCCTGACTAACAGGAAAAAAAACTGCTGGAAATCTTGCCAGTGAGGACGTGAGAAATGTGTTACACATCCTGATAAAAGAAAAGGATTGACCATGAGGCGCTGAAAAGACTCACAGAGAATCATCTGATGGTGAAAGCCAAAGCGGTCCCTTGAAGAAAAGCCAAGAGAGAATTTATGCCTGTGACTTTTATAGGGAAGCTTAATTACTTTCCCAGGACTGTGGATATTCATTAAGCAGCAGCCCTGGCTCCAGCAGAGCTTCCAAGGCAGCCAGAGGAAACAAGTCTGAACACAATCACAGAGGAGCAGAGCTAACTGAGTGTGCATCCCCAGGATTTGTTTTAATCCTTGTGAGCATTTCAGCCTCCCACAACCCAGGACAGGCCAGTTAAGTGAAAGCTGCTTCATCACGAGATTAGGTAACACCATTAAAGAACTTCAAACCCACTCAAGGCAATAAAAACAGTGAGTTTGGGATGTCCTCAGCACATTATTTCAGCCCAACTGCTTCCCCTTAGTCCCAGCTACACATGGGAAAACTGCTCCTCTCTCCTAACTGTGGCTGTGGCCATGAGTCTTTCCCAACAGCGGGATGTATCACCCAGCTCTTTCTAAACAGAGTAAGAAAGGCTGTGAGGAGCTGACTCGCTCCCTAGAGCTACCAGAGGACAGGGCCCAGCTGCCCCTCACCCTCTCGCTCCTTTTCCTTTTCCTCTTTCTTGCTCTTTTTGGTGGAGGATTTGCTCTGCGCTGCCGCCTGCCCGGAGCCCGATGCTGCGGGAGCAGAGGTGGAAGAAGTGCTCGAAGATCCCGAGGATGAAGCCACAGGCAGCACTTTGCTGCCACACAGAGCACAAGACAACAGCTGCAGGAGAACTGGTGACACTCCTTCGTCTACCAGGAAGCTGACTTGGAGCAGGAAATAGAGAACCGCTGCGGAGGAAAGGAGAAAATGTTTGAATCACAGAATCGTGGAATATCCTGAGCTGGAAGGGACCCACAGGGATCAAATCCAATCCCTGGCCCTGCCCAGACACCCCAACAATCCCACCCTGGGCATCCCTGGCAGCGCTGTCCAAACGCTCCTGGAGCTCTGGCAGCCTCGGGGCTGTGCCCGTTCCCTGGGGAGCCTGGGCAGTGCCCAGCACCCTCTGGGGGAAGAACCTTTTCCTGAAATCCAACCTAAACCCCCCTGACACAGCTCCATGTCTGAATTAAAAAAAGAATAAAAGCAAACCAAAACAACAAAAAAAACCTCATTGTATACAAGAACCAAGCTCCCAGAACCTTCCTGTCTCTACACCACAGGAGCTGAACATTGGGGTACACCCGGTGAAGTGGCTCATCTCAAATCCCACTCGGGGACAAGGGCAGCACAAGCAAGAGAACACAGATCTCCTGTTCCTCTGGGTTATCCATTACACCCCATTTTGCTCTTTAGCCAAGGACCAGATGCAATTAGGGCACTGGGATAATTACTGCTGGAAACAGTTCAGTCCTATCAACACTCAGCTGCGTCTCCTGTTCTCTGCTGAGCTTCCCCATCCGAGCTGCCTTGATCCAACCACGACAGCACTGCTCCCCCAAACCCTGCCAGAGCCAGAACTCACAGTCATCCTTGATGCAGAACTTCTGCCAGTTCACTGTTCTCTGCGTGGCAATCTCTGCACAAGCCTTTAAATGTTCCATCTGCAGGCACAAAGGGACAGGACAAGCAGCACATCAGCATCCTGACACACAAATGCCACTCCAAGGTGCATTTTCCTGGAATTTCAGGCGCAAAGGGATGGGACAAACAGCACATCAGCATCCCAAAACATAGATGCCACTCCAAGGCCCTTTCCCCTGGAGTTTCGGGCACAAAGGGATGGGAAAAACAGCACAGCAGCATCCTGACACGCAAACGCCACTCCAAGGTCCTTCCCCTGGAGTTTCAGGCACAAAGGGACAGGACAAAGAGCACAGCAGCATCCCAAAATACCAACACCACCCCAAGGCCCATTTTCCTGGCATTTCAGGCCCGAAGGGATGGGACAAATAGCACATCAGCATTTCAACACACCAACACCACTCCAAGGCCCTTCCTCTGGAGTTTCCCTCACCAGGGAGATCAAGGTGTCGTACTGCAGGGCAGAGCCCGAGCTGGCTGTCACCACGCTGGCCCTCAGGAAGATGCCCTGCTCCTCCAGCAGCTTTTTGATGCCCCTGACGTGCGAGTCCAGGGTGTGCAGGTCCCGCAGCTGCCGGTACTTGTCCTTGGAGCCGCAGATGAAGAGCAGCAGCTTGCGGACCTGGCGGCGCACGAACGGCGTCTGCTGGATCATCAGGTACTGCGGAGAGAAGCCAGGGCAGCGTGAGCTCACCGGGGGGACACTGACGCCTGAGGGTTTTCTGTCTTTTCTTTTCATATCCTTTTTAAACCCCTTTTTTTCACCCTTTTCCGTTTTATACCCTTTCTCTTTCCTTGTACCCTTCGCACACGCTCCTTGTACCTCAGTCCCACACACCTACAATTCTTGCAGTCTGATACTGAGCTCAGTTTGGGGGTTTTGCAAAGCAGGAAGATCAAACATTCACAGCAGGAGGCCAAGAGCTCTGCATGATCTCAGAACTGGAGGCTCCAGCCTTGGATGGAATCTCTCTCTCTGGACCATATTTTGTAAACTGGACTGTAACTTCATTTAAGAAGGGTAATTAGAATAAAGGGACTATTACTTCATCTGTTAAGTTTCTTATTGTGGGATTTTAGGTAGATACGTTAATTTATGAAGTCCATAAAAATTGTACACATGTTATATGGGTGTGCTCTCAGCGTTTCCACCTTTGACGAGCCGTGCACTCAGGATCCCATTAAAACCGAGGTAAAATCCCCTTTTTCCCTTTCCTTCCCTTTTCTTCATATTTTTACCAGCCAAAAAGGCAACAACAAAAATGTGCGTTTTCTTCCGAAAAGAAAGGGAATGGGAGATGCCTTCACCCAGCTTTAAGGCACTGTGAGTTCCAGGTGGAAGCAGCAACAGCGACATCGCACCACTGTCGAAAACAATCCCTTGTCATCTACAACCTCAAACAAACAGCTAATCACAGCTAATTAAGAAATCCTAACTCATGCTTCTGTAAATGTAAGATAACTTGTTATGTAAAGCAGGAAGCAAACTGAGAAGACAAACTCCAAATATCTTCCTGATTTCTTTTTCAAGGCCCAAGTACCAACAGCTGAGCACGATGTTGGGTTTTTCTATCCCACAGCAGGTTTTCTCTTTAAGCTTTGTGCCAGCAAACACTGAGTTCCAGGAAATAGCAGCAACCTTGTTTTTTGTGTACGTTTCCCTATAGGTTCCTGTTCAACAGCAACAACACAAAGCCAAGAGTTCAGCTTCTCTCAAGGGGATTAAAAATACAAGATGGAGCCGAGATCAGCTCTGCAAAAGCTCATCTCTCCC
Organism: Dasyornis broadbenti; assembly: GCA_013397935.1. NCBI lineage: Eukaryota > Metazoa > Chordata > Aves > Passeriformes > Dasyornithidae > Dasyornis > Dasyornis broadbenti. The sequence continues at coordinate 369,954 of VZRN01001100.1, read as the reverse complement.
ATGAAAGAAACCATCACTGGAGTTTTCTTGTGGGAATCTGCTGGTGTGCCATGTTCTTTCTCACCTCAGACAAGAAGTAGAACCAGGAGTGATCGAAGATGGGCGGGGGGATGCGGGAGTTTGTGTCTGCAATCTTCTTGATCTGGTAGGGCAGGCGCAGCACCATCTCTGTCAGGAGCTGAGTGTAGGCCTCAAAAACATCTGCAGCGTGACCCTGGAAGCAAGAGAAACCCCTCAGGCTCTGGCTCTGAGCACGCCCGGTGTGGTGTCACAACAAGGACAGGGTGCTTCTGCTGATTTTCTGAAAACAAGGGATTTCTGCCCCTTGGCAGCCCAAAGAACGCTCCCACATGATGAATAAAAAAACCTGCACAAGGCCTTGAACTGGATGGCAGCTGTGAGGACGCACTAAGCCGGTCTGGAGTAATAAAGCATTTCAACTTGGGAGCTTTCAGCTTAGGAATTCTTACATTTAATTAGGATTTGTTCTCTGCAGCTGTACAAACACCAAACCAGGGTATGAAGGCATCACGGTGGTGGAAGACGCCTAGGAACGACTCTGGAAATCCCCACGCACTGCTCAGCTCCCTTGCCACACTAAGTTCAGGAATTCTGCCTGCCAAGCAGAGCCAAGGAGCCATGGGCTGGAGCAGCTTCCCTTTGGGATGACGAACACAACCCCAGGAACAGCCACACCAGCTCCACAGCTTCCTGGGTTAGGAGCACACCCAGGGATGAGGGCAGAACTCGGAGCACTCCCAGCTGGAATTTTGCGCTCAGGGATGGGTTCTGGCTGCTCTCCTTAGGATAAACCCCTTGTTCAGGGCTGCTTTTCCCAGCTCAGGACTCACCTTCACGTACTGGCGGAGGAAGAAGGGGCTCATGTCAGGGGGAGAAGAAGTGGTGTGAGGCTTCAGGAGCTGGCTGGTGGCCACGGGCTCCTCGTCGTTCTGCTGGCTCTTCCAGTACTCCAGCAGGGACTTGAGCACGTGCAGACAGTAATCTACAGCCCCGGAGCTCAGCAGGGCAGCGGCCGTGGCGCTGGAGATCAGGGAGGAAGCCTGGGATGGAGGGAAGGAGGTGGATCAGGGGCACACCTGGGCAGCCCCAAGCACCTGCTGACAGCGTGGGCGAGAGAGCAGGTTTGGATGAAACTTTGCAGGCGGCTTTTAAGTTTGGGGTTTGTTTGAGGTGGGGGTTTTTTTGGTTTTTTTTTTTTTTTGTGTCTATGAAAAGCAACTCAAATATTTACAGAGACTCTTTTGAACAAGTGCTTAGTAAAGGAAAACAAATAAAATCTCCTCTTAAGTCTAATCTCCCCTCGACACATGTGCCAGAGGCCACTCTGCTATGGATTAGACGACGAGGGCTTTTTTTCCCTTCATTTTTCCCCCCCCTCTTCTTTTTTCCATTTTTTTTTTTAAGTTGGGATTTCTATTTGTTTATCTGGGATTTGGCCAGCTGGGTGTGAATCCTGGGAGAGAAAGAGTCCCTGTTGCAGCTGCCGCTCACAGGCTCTGCTCCACCCAGGTATTGCTCCACCTGCATTCTGCAAGACGAGGAGCTTTGATTTCTGTGGGAAGCTCAAGTGAATAACAAAGGCTGGAGAAAAAGCTACTGTAAATAAAACTATTAAAGCAGCCCTGTAAATCCAAACAAACCCCACAGCTCATAAGCTCATTAAAATTTGATGCAGTTCAGACTAAATTTTTTAACCTCTATGCTTTTTTATTAATCTCCTTCCCACCACACATACTGCTTTTTATGCCTTATTACTGTACCTTTTAGCAACAAATATCTAAGGAATCCTCTTAGCGACTTTTACGTTGACACAGCAGCATATTGCTTTCCAATAATCACATTACAAATCCTCTTTAACCCCTTCAGCACTGGGAAGATGCTGAGGGAAAATATCTGCCAGCCTGTTTTAAATAACATCATTAATGTGCTGCCCTGAGCTCAGTCTGAAAACCGAGCACAAAACAAGTGCACCCGGTTTGTCTTTACGTGGCTGCTGCCTCCATTCCCAGTCTCAAAACTCTTTTTCCGCAAGAGTCAAGTAGCATTGCAGGTTCCCTGTAAATTTTTCCAAAGCCCTCTCCAGGAGTTTTTAGTTTTACACCTGTTAGTTCAGGTTCTTCGATGAACAAAAGCTCCCCAAGCACATAATGGGGGAATTTCAGAATGCTTTGGGTGGGAAGGGACCTTAAAGTTCTTCCAGTGCCACCCCTGCCATGGCAGGGACACCTTCCACTGTCCCAGGGTGCTCCAAGCCCTCTCCAGCCTGGCCTTGGACACTGCCAGGGATCCAGGGGCAGCCACAGCTTCTCTGGGCAACTCCCACCCTCACAGGGAGGAATTCCTTCCCCATATCTGACCTGACTTTCCCCTCTTTCAGTTTAAATCCATTCCCCCTCGTCCTGTCACTCCAGTTCCTGATGACCATTCCCCCTCTGGCTTCCCTGGAGCCCCTTCAGACCCTGGAAGGGGCTCTGAGGTCTCCACACAACCTTCTCTTCTCCAGGCTGAGCATTCCCATCTCTCCCAGCCTGTCTCCATAGCGGAGGAGCTCCAGTCCCCTCAGCCTCCTCTGGACTTGCTCCAGCAGTCTCATGTCCTTTCTCTTTTGCTGAGGGTCACCAGAGCCCCAAATGTGCAGTGCTCCAGGAGGGATCTCATGAGAGCAGAGGGGCAGAAATTCACCCCCTGACAAAGCAATTTGGGGGAATGTACCTCACAAATGGAAGTCTTGGATCCCGACTTGGTTCTGGACATGAACACACTGAGCAGCCTCATCACCACCAAGTGCACCTCATTCACCGGGGAGCGCTCGTTCTTCTTGGACACATCCTGCAAGAAAAGACACATCCTTGCTTGTTTAATCCCGGTGTCCCAAGCTTCTCAAGTTCAGTGCTCCAATCCTCAGGAAGCATTTCCAATTCAAGCTCAAGCAATAGGACTGAAAAAGCAGCACAAATACCTCAACAGAAGGGTAGGCAGTGGCCTGGCTGCCAGGGAACAGTCCCACACAAATGAGAAGCTACATGTGTCAATCATGCATTTACTGATCGTGGCTGTTCTCTGAGTTTAATTCCAGCAAAACAAATTTCCACGCTCACTTGTGGATGCCAGACCCAGGAAAGAGTGGGAGTCCCTCTCATGTCATTTTCTACCCTATGTGGAGGGAGGCAAGAGGCATGAACTGCCTGAACACACCACACAGCAATGTTTCTGTGACTCCCAGGCATCTCATTCCTTCGTGGAAAGAAACCCTGTCCAGAAGGCGGAAATTGAGAGCATGCACCCATACTGCTCCTCACCTTTTTGTCCATGCCCAGCTCTGCAATCAGCTGGGATAGGAGGTTATCCAAAGCTCCCTTGTCTTTCTCATCATCTCCATCTAGGTCTGTTGTGAGCATGAGAATAACCTGGCAAGAGCAGTCAGACAATTATTACAAGGCAGGTTTTCAAGATAAATAGTTGTCTTTCACCAAACAGCACAGATCTAATCTTGATTTATCTGCATTCTTTCCCAAATCCATCACACGCTGATATGAACGCTCAGTATAAACCCAAAAGACCTTCCCAAACACACTGGAGCCCTTGGGCTCAGTCAGCTGTAAGGTCACACCGAGAAAAGGCAAGTCCAGCAAAAATCTGTGGGTAAGGAATGCTCTGCAACAGATGGACTCAGGTTGTGGGCAGGAAAGAGAAAAGCACGTGCAAAGAGAATCCAGTGCTTGATGAGGGCTGAACTCTGAGCTCTCCTCACTCACCTGCATGTAGGGGATGGCCCGGACCCCTCCAACGTTCCTCAGCTGGGGTAAATTCTGCAGCAGCCTCTCCAGCAGCATCAGCCGCACCATGTGCAGCCTGGGGATGCAGAGGCAGCAATCACACACAGCCCAAAACACACCACACACCCAGCAGGATCTCCCACTGCAGCCTGCCCCAGAAACCCTCAGCCATCAAATCCTCCCAGGGAGGAGAGGACTCGCTGAGACTTCACAGGGGAGCGACGCCAAAGACGCAGAGCACCCCTGACAGTGAAGCCACCTGGAGATTCCAACTGCACGGAAACAGATCCTGCAAATCAGCTCCACACTGTGCTGCAGAAGCGACTGAGCAGCTGCTCCCACAGGATGAAAATCTGCTGATGTTCCCAAAGGGCTTTAGGAAACGCGCACACAATTTTGTCCTAACAGTGAATTTCACAGGCTGCCAAGATTTTAGTGATTCCTTGTTAACCAGACTCGTGCAGGACATTTTCATCACTTCCTAGAGACAGGATACGCTGGGTGTGTTTATCACATCCCATGATCATTGCACAGAGGGCGCTGGGCACTGCCCAGGCTCCCCAGGGAATGGGCACGGCCCCGAGGCTGCCAGAGCTCCAGGAGCGCTTGGACAGTGCTGCCAGGGATGCCCAGGGTGGGATTGTTGGGGTGTCCGGGCAGGGCGAGGGGTTGGATTTGATCCTCGTGGGCCCCTTCCAGCTCAGGGTATTCCATGATCCCATGATTTTGCAATTTCAGCTTGCTCCAGTCTGTGTTTCTGACTGTTCACTTTCATTACCCAGCAGCCCACCCCTCCACAAACACCCCCACAGAGCCCAAGTGCTGCTCCTGAAGAGGAAACAAAGCCTCTTGCCTGTTGCTGGTGTGGACATCCCCCTCTGCCTCCCCTTCCCCCTCGGAGCCCTCTCCCTCCTGCTGGCCCGTGGTGGTGCTGATGGCTCCCGTGCTGGAGCTGACGCTGCCTGGCCCTGCCGGGTGGCCCTCGGCTGTGGTGTCCCCATAGGCGCTGCTCCGGCCGGACACTGGGAAAGGCAAGGAAAACAGGGAAAGGCAACGTCAGCACAACTCAATCCACCCAGCACGGCTGAGCTGGACTTGGCAAGCGTGGTTCTAAGGAGATGTTGTCTTTGGTTCTCTTCTCAAAGTTACATGAGAGGCTGAAAATGCAGCTGTAGAGATCTTTTATCTGCCAGCCTCATCTTTGTGGCCCAAACTGAACTGGTCCCACAGCAGGAATTTAAACCGACTCACACAAAGCGTGGATGGGCAGTACAGACAATTTTTTTAACAATGGTCTGTGATTATTTCACCTGAGTATCAGTCCCAAGCTAAAAACAGAGGAATTAATCCTGTCTCATCCAAACTTAACCAGCAGTTCAGTGAATTCTTTCAGTCTTGCTCAAGGCATTCTGAGAGGAGAAGGCTCCTTGCTGTGGCCTCCCAGTACCTTAAAGGATACTGGGTACTTATGGTACTTATGAAAAGGAGGGAGAGGCACTTGTTATGTGGGGAGAGAGGATGAGGGGCAATGGCTTTAAGCTGAACACGGGCAGGGTTAGATGGGACATTAGGAAGAAATTCTTTACTCAGAGGGTGATGAAGCCCTGGCACAGGTTGCCCAGAGAGGCTGTGGAAGTGTCCAAGGCCAGGCTGGACAGGGCTTGGAGCAATCTGGGATAGTGGAAAGCGTCCCTGCCCATGGAAGGGGGTGGAATGAGATGAGCTTCAAGGTCCCTTCTAAGCCAAACCATTCTGGGATTTGAGGATTCTGTTTTTACAGCCCAGCAAAATCTGCTGCAGATTCCATGCTTCCAGAGAACCACGACAAGCAGCAAACATTCCATCTGTGGGCATTTGGGCAGCACCCACGAACGATGGATGGCAGCAGCCACTGCGAACTGAGATTTCCTCTGTGCCAGGGATCACCCACACGCTCCCACAGCAGCAAGGCTGCGGCAGCTGGGAGAGAGGTGGGGGTGCAGCAGGGAGAGAAGAGGGGATGCAGCAGGCAGTGGGTGCAGCACGGAGCAGGCAGTGGGTGCAGCAGGGAGAGAGAAGCGGGTGCAGTAGGCAGGAGGTGCAGCAGGGGGTGCAGCAGAGAGGGAGCAGTGGATGCAGCAGAGGGTGCAGCACGGAGCAGGGGTGCAGCAGTGGGTGCACCAGTGGGTGCAGCACGGAGCAGGGGTGCAGCAGTGGGTGCACCAGTGGGTGCAGCAGGCAGGGGTGCAGCAGAGGGTGCAGCAGGCAGGGGTGCAGCAGAGGGTGCAGCACGGAGCAGGGGTGCAGCAGGCAGGGGTGCAGCAGGCAGGGGTGCAGCAGGCCTCACTCACCGCTGTGCTCCCCGGCCACCGAGTCCACGGCGCTGCCGCCGCTCTCCGAGCCCACGCTGCCGCCGTGCTCCGCGGGCGACGTCCTCAGCGTGGAGCCGTCCGTGGCCGCCGTGCTGCCCTCGTCGTCAGACGCTGGAGCTAAGAGAATAAAGAGAGCTGTTACAAGTAAAAACACTGCCTGGGAACACCTGCAAACGACGCTCACGCCACAAGGGGAAAACTGCGGGAATCGGGCTTTGGGGTCAGCTACAAATGGAAAGGGAGCTTGGGGGTGACCAGCAGCTCATTTAAGGCTGCTGGAAGCAGTGGAGAAGATTTCCTCTCAGGATATCTCCCCTCATCAAACACACAGGCATGCACAGATATGGAAGAACAATATCGGGTTGTTTAAAAATGCAAGGGAAACACAGCACATGGTTTGTTTTGTCTGCTTTGGTTTGAGGAGAGGAAATAACTTCCTCAGAAGTCTACAGTGAGAGTCCATCAAAGCAGGGAAAGGCTGTGAGCGCACTCTCAAAACTACACGAAGCCAAGAGTAATAATTGGCTCTTCAAAACCGTATTTGCAAACCAATTTAAAGGCATCATTTAGGCTAAAATCTGAAAAAAAGCTGATTCCTGGCAGTGAACAGTTACCTGATGCCGTTGTGTCCGAGAGCGTTCCGGCGTCAAGAGAGGAGGAGCTGGGAGCTTGGCCAGACAGCCCTAAGCTCTGCAGTCCAAGGGCACTGCTGCTGCTCCCTGCAAGCAGAGGACAAGTGATGAGCATCTTTGAGAGAATTAAGTCAATTTTGGCATTTTCTGTGCCTTTCATAGTTCTGCTCTCTCTGGTTCACTGGTGCTAACACCAAGAACTTTGCTCCGGTTCTTGCCCAGTTTCCCCAGATTCCATCCCATTTTTCCTGCCAACAGTGCCCACATCTGACCTTGCTGATCTTGCTGCAGGCTCAGGGCAATGGCCAATTCCACCATTGTCTCATCATCCGCGTCCGGAGGGATATCCAGCATCGGGGGGAACCCCTCTGCTCCAGCCAGAAGAGCCTCCAGAGGAGAAGGGTTCCCATTGTTCACGTTCTCAGAAGTCTCCAGAACCATGGATTCGGACTACGGAGAGGAAACACAGTGAGAGCTTTCCCCGGCAATGGAGCACTACAAACACAGGCTCAGCAGAGCTGAACTCAAGTCCTAACACACTCCAGAGGCTCCAAGGAGAAGCTCTGGACTCACCACCATCTCGAAGTCGCCGTGATCCACCTCGCTCTGCTCCTGGCTCTCCTGGCGGATGTGCTCTCCGTTCGCTATCCCAGAGCTCTGCAGTTTGTCTTCTGCATCGTCATCATCATCATCATCCTTATCTCCTGAGTGGCAAAGTGAATTCATAAATGCCCAGCTCCTCAGGCCAGCCCCAACGGGGCATTTAACGCAGGGAAAAAACCCAAGCTACCCCCAGTTACCAAGAGACTTCATGACCCCTACAATTCGCTTCAATACTAAAAAGCCTCTCTCGGATGGAGCTCTGATACTCTGGTTTTGGTGTGCACACATCTTGGACTGATTTACCAGTAATAATTTTGGTGATATTCTGATTTTGGTGTGCACACATCTTGGACTGATTTACCAGTAATAATTTTGGTGATATTCTGATTTTGGTGTGCACACATCTTGGACAGATTTACCAGAACCTGGAAACATGCATAGAAACACTAACTCTAGATCACTGCTCTCTAGGTAAAATGATCAGATTTTCCTGTCATTGAAAGGGGAATATCTGCTCTTTGAATCCCAAAATATCAACAAAAAGGTGAGAGTTCATTAAATCAAATTTTTAGAAGCGGTTTAGAGGCAAGGGAGAGCAAAAGGAAGGAAAAACGTTGATTTTAGTCTTTTTTAGTCTCGATTTATAACGAAACTACTTTATTTTCCTGTCCTTTCTGACAAACCCAGCACCCATGCTCGTTTGGAGGCACAGGAGTGCCCCGCCATACCCATGGGGGTGTTGCTGCGAGGGGACGACGGCAGGGTCACGTGTCTCCGCTTGTTCCGGGGCCTCAGCACCCTGATCAAAGCTTGCTTGCAGGAAAAGCTCACTGCTGGGTCCTGCAGGGTTAACAGTTCATCATTACACTCCTTAAGCTCTAAGTCTTTACTCACAGCAGCGGGGAAAAATGGCTAAAAATACTCTTGTGACTCTGGTTGGTCATGATTCATGTGAGACACAGTTCACTGCCTAAACTCCCTGTTTCCCTCCGGAGCCACAAAGCAGCGCTTGTAATTCCGTACGCAGCACATGACAAACATTACTGGAACACAGGGAGAGAGAGAATTCTGCTTCATTCACTTCTGGCTGGGTGTTTTTGGCTGTGTTTTGTGCCTGTGCTATGCATTCTCGTTCTACCCACATTTAATTCTCTTCACATTATGGAATCCTAGAAACACTTAGGTTGAAAAAGCCCTCTGAGATCGAGTCCAACCATAAACCCAACACTGCCAATCCCCCTAACCCATGTCGCATTTTCAAATCCCTCCAGTGGATTTGAAGGGGACTTTGAAGGGGCTGGGGACTCAACCACTGCTCTGTGCAGCCTGTGGCAGGCTGGACAACTCCTTCCACGAAGGAATTTTTCCTACAATCCAACCTAAACCTCCCCTGGTGCAATGCCAGGCTGAGGCAGAGCGGAGCAAGGTGACACACCGGGCAAAGCAACATCTGCATGTAGATCTTGGATGCTGTGTGGATACAGTCCAGCTCACACGTGCAGTACCCGTGGATAATATCCACCAAAGCATTGACTGTGGCTTCAACGTGAGTGAGACCTAAGGAGGAATAAAAGCAGGACTGAAATCAGCTCTCTCTGTATTTCAGCACAGAGCGAGGCACTGCAGGAAGCATCTTTTGTTGGCAGACTTCAAGGCACGATGTTAAACAGCACAAATATATTGATTTTCAATCCAGACTGAGCCGGTCTCGTCTGTCTGATGGAATATTGTGAACTCCATACAGCAGCAGCACTGAATACCCTCTAACACCAGCCACGAAGCCAAATGTGGGTAAATCAATCATCAGCCCCTTTTTCCTGGCACAATCCATGTCCCCCCGAACAAAAGCTTTGAGCAGAATTTGCAGCTCCACACCACAAAGCTCTCATTGCATTGAACATTGCACTGAGGGCTGAACTAGCACTGAACAAGTCATTTTCTCTGCTTACAAACTTAAAAATAGAACCCTTCAGAAGCCACAAGCTTGCCAATAGCAAAGGAAGAGCTCTCGCACCTGGCAGGCAGGCAGGGGCCAGGAAGGCGTTTTTGGGTTTTGATGCATGGAGCTTCCAGAAGTGGTTCACCAGCTGGGTAATGAAGGTGCAGCCCTCTCCTTCTGCGTGCTTCTGGGCCTCCTGCCCTTCTTCACTCTCTGCACAGATTAAAAAACACCTCTCAGGAATGTGCAGGGCAAAGCCTTAATGAGGGGAACACCAGGTTTATTTGAAATGGCTTTTTCCGGAGGCTTTGATGTTCTCATCTCCAGGATATCACACACATACCAAATGTGTCAAATACAGTCCCTGTCACGCCGAACCCGATACCCCAGCACAGCTCCAATTATCACAACAGAAACTTAGAGAAAATGACAGACTTATCTACCTGTTTCCAGCTGTGGCAGCTTTGATTCTGTGTAGTGGACCAGATTGTTGGGTCTCATAATAGCAATGGATCGAGCAGTGATGACCAGCCTCTGGAACACCTCGGGATCGAGGTCCTTTCCTTCTTTGGTTGAGGAAGTCAAATACTGAATGGCTTTGCTTAGCAGTGCTTGATCCTGTGGAGTGAAAGATAACACAGGCAAAGGAAAACAACTGACTGCGGCACAAGGAAGCAGCTGAAGTACAGCCACGGGACAGATCCGGGGGAAATCCGGCGCTTGTCCTCTAAGGAGGGACAACTGATCCTCAAAAGTCACAGAATCACACAGCTCTGGTGAGACACAAAAGCCAGCAGGGCCAAAGGGAGATGAGCCAGCAGGTTTGTGCTGTGCTGCACCTCGGCCCTGACCTGGCAGCTCCCAGGAGCCCCCGGACGGCACGGCCTGGTCAGTACCTTGTGGTTGTGGTAGGCTGAACGGCTGGTGTGCAGGCTGGCCAGGAGGCTCTTGGTCTGCTGCTGCACGCTGGAAGGGGCTGGCATGGACAGCAGCACGGTAGCCAGCTCCTGAGCTGCAATCTTATTCTTCTCCTAAGAACAGACAAACCCCCATGATTCAGTGCATTTACCACCACTCAGTGTACCTGCAGCTCCCTCCCCTCCCAGCAAGTTTCTGCCTTCCTTCAGTACCCTTTTGATGGCTTCCCTCAATTCGCTATTTGACATTTAGAGAACATTTCGTGTGTCTACATCAGAAAAGTCCTTCTGAGATTTATGGGCTCCTATCCTGCTGTTTCTGTAAACGAGGTCACTCTCAGCACAAAAAGCCCACCAGCTCTAAATGCAAATGCCATTTGTCATTCCAAACTAGAGTTTCAAACGCTTTTGGCTAAGTCAACTTTGAGATCAGCGCTCTGAGCGAGAGGGATGCGGCTCTGCTCCTATCAGGCCCCCGGGGCTGCAGGAGGTAGCGCTGAGCTTGCCCCTCCTCCCCCAGCTGCAAAGCTCAGGAATGTATTCAGAAAGTTACTTGCCTTCTCGTTGACTGGTCCCACAGCAAAGCAGCTTTCCAGCGCTTCTAAAGAACTCACTACTAGCCTGGAGGGAGAGAGGAAAGCAGGCTTGAGTACAGCAACCCTTCTCTCTCCTTAGCACTCTGCTTTATGCGGGCTACAGTCATGAGTAGCTCAGAGACAGCTAACGAATGCCAAGTACAAAATCAAAGCATGATAAAACCTGCCACAGGCACCATGCATATCATTTCATTGTGTTACAGACCAGAGTTAAACCTGGCTCACGCTCACAGACAAACTTAGGACTGCTTTAATAATCCACAGCTGAAAGACAGGGGCTTTTCTCTCCCAAAGAGGATAAAACATTTCCTTACGCAGCCTGCAGCAGGGATAACTTGGATTGTCTTGACAGTCCCAATTCACCATGGCCCCCAGACGTACAGATGACTGCAGATCAAGGCTGGCTATGACACATGGGAAAAAGCGGAACCGACTTTGCTACGGGAGCAACGTTCTACTCGCTCGCTATTTTCACACAGGTTGCTCTTTCCAATTTGGGAGTTTCAGCACAAAATAGTCCAGAGGAAAATTCACTCGGAGCACTGGGTGTGACCCCAGGTGAGGGATGCTGAGGTTTGAGGTCTGGACAGTGGGAAGGCCACTTGTCCTGAGGGAAAATCTGATTTCTAACTGACAATGAAGTCCCTGTAGCAGCACTCCATGCCCCCAGGTAGAACTACCTGAAACGCCATCTGACACACCAGAGGGAGCAGGAAGATACGGGAAAAAGCAGGGAAGAGAAGCTTTGAGGGGGGAAAAATAACACTGCAGGACTGGATGTGAGGTAGAAGGAACAATTGTCTGGTCTGGTGGTGATAAATAACATCCCCCTCCCCACAGCCACCCTCATAAAGCTCGGAGGGAATTGAAGTGGGATAAGAAGGCGCGAGGAAGGAACAAAGCAGAGAGGAGTCTGTCAAACAAGCAACAGTTACGCTGTGAACAGCAAAAATCTGCAAACCACCTCATCTTTACATTTGCTAAACCATCTGCCATGCAATGACCAGAATGTAAAGAAGCAAATGTCACTTGGAAAACCGAAAAAAAAAAAAAAAAACCCCAGTCACCAAAAGCCACACCATGTGTTCTGTCTCTCTGACACACACTCATTCGTGCAGAGAAAAGGATGCCATACTAACCGGTCCAGGGTGGTTAGGGACTCAGTGTCAGAACTTTGGGGGAGCAAAGAAAAAGGAAAAAAAAAATAAATAAAAATAAAAATGTGTAAAGCTCACAGAAAAACTCCCTAGAACACATTCTAAGCAAACAGCAAATTAAATGGGGAAATCAGGAAGCCGGGAACGTCAGTCTAAGCAGGGATCTTTCTATCTGGGCAGCACACACCGGGCTGGAGCAAAACAAAGACAGAGATGAGCCAGCTCACCTCACACAGAGAAGCCAAGCACCACTTAAAGCACCACTTAAAGCACCACCCAAGCTTAAATTCGAGGGCAGACACCAAACTCGGGTAGAAAAGCTGCCTCCTGCCTGCCACTAGCTGTTCCTACTCCAGATGCTCTTTAGAAGGTAACTGTGTAGCAGCAGAAAGAAGAATACATTTTTTTTCTTTTGGTCTGAATGTTTAGACTATAATCCCACTGCTCTGGAAAACCAGAGAGCATGTCTGTGCTGAGAGGGACATCTTGTGGGGATGTCACAGCAGAAGAGGGAAGGAAAGGGAAAATAAACACATGAAAAAATCCCATGAACTATTAGAGAAAATATTAAAGGATGGCTGAACAGGTCCTTCAGCTGGGCCTAACTGGCACTTCAAGCCCTGAGAATTTCAGTCAGACAAAATTAACCACCACTTCCTCACAGTTGAGCAGTGTAGGCATCCTCTAAAATGCTCATTTCTCAGCAGTACCAGCTTCTCTTTGAGCTGCTTCCCACAACCCTTACGACACAGACTGCATGAGCTCAAAGGAAAACACAGGGTGGATATAAAAAAGAACACAAGTTCTATTTATTCACTAAAGGTATGCCCAGGTCACCCTTGGGGTTTGGCTCTCAGCAGGGATGTGGGGGAAAACCCAACATTTCCCCCAGCACAACAACTCAGCCTGAGGCACGTGGGCTACAAGGCAAGTTTGGTGGGAGCCTAAGGCAGGGTCACACACAAAGCCCTCCTCAAAGCTGAGCTTAACTTCAGAGAGGCCTGACCTTTGTGGGCTCTAGAGAATGGAAAAGGACCAGCCTGAAATGAGGGAATGTATACCGAGGCAGCAGAAATCGCTTTTAGCTCCTGGAGACTGCTGAAACGTGAAGGAGGCAGCACAAGCATGCACACAGATCTACCCACCTACTGCACCAGACCAACCCAGAGCCACCACAAACCCTCCTACGAGATCATCATCGCTTTCAGTTGTTGCAGGGAGAAAAACTCGCTGATTCCCTCCAGTTCTCCCACTTAGGAAAAGCACACAAGGTGCACCCAAGTGCCCACCACAACAACGACCCCATTTCCAGGGAGAAATGAAGGAAAAACTGCGGAAATACCTCTCCAGGACAGTCCCACTGGCAGCAGCAGGGGCAGCTGACTCCGTGTCCCCAGTGCCATTGCCTTGGTTCAGGTTCGGGGGACAAACGTTGCTCACGGAAGCCGACGGGAAGTCCTCGGGGGGCTCATCAGGCCAGCCAAACTGCTCTTTGGTTTTGCCATAAATTTTTATGGAATCCATCATGGTGACTCCAGCAGGATCCACAGAAGCCCCAACTGTAGTGATGAGAGAAATCTCTTACAAACTGAGAGAATTGTTGCTTTTGGATACAAACAAGCCTCGTTTCACAAGGCTGGACAGAAATGACGCTGTCATTAATACATAGCCACTGACAGTGCCATCTCCTCTGCAAGGTCATCTTCCCTCTCTCACCTCAGCACAAAATCACTGAGCTGAACTACTGAACACTCACTCACTCACTGCAGCAGGGAACTGGGCCATAAAAAAAGTCATTAAACCCTCAGGGTTTGCCCCTCAGATTGTTTTTGCAGTCAGATCGAACGAACAGATCGTGGAAACTCCCTGCTGTGAGGTGAAGCAGGTTCCTCCCACCCAAACAAAACCTTGCTCAGAGCAGGGAGTGGACAAAGCCTTACTGAAGATGGTGAGTTTCTTGTCAGCCTGCAGGGCCTCCTCTCGGGTGAAGGGGAAGTCGAACCAGCGGGCGCGGGTCATGTTGAGCTGCATGGTGCGGCCGAAGATCTCCAGGTAGGAGGGAGCTCGCTCGATGGCCTGGGTGCCGATCTGGATCCGCATGCCCGTCATCACCATGGTGCTGTTGTTGTTGGTCACCTCGATGGTGAAACCCCCAGGCTGCAGAGAACAAATCCCAGCTCAAAAATTCACTCTGAAGCCAAGGAGTCTGTGCAGAGGTGCCTCCACTTTCAGAATCCGGTTTGAATTCAGGCAATTCAAAATGCCTCCAACTCCAAAATTCAGTTTACTGAATTATGGGATTTGTACGGGGTCATTCCAGCAAAGCAGACTCCTTAATCAAGACATCAACATGAACAGTAATGTTCACCCAGAAGCCCAAAAGAGCCTCCAGTTTGCCCCACTCACCTTTGTGTTGGCCACGTACATGCCCGTGGAGTTGAGGCGGTGCTTGATCTGCTGGGCATTGTACACCTGCAGCAGGTCATTGCCTCCGAACTCCACGTCCGTCAGCTGCTGGTTGTGCTCGAAGAAGTCGATGGGGAAGTTCACCTGGCTGGATGTGCGAGTTGCTGGAAGGGGAAAGAGATGTTTTATGACAAAAGACATTCTAAACAGGCAAAGCTGTGGTAAAAAAAACCCGCAGAAACAGCTCGCCTCCTTTGGAAACATCTCTGTGTATTTCTATATACATCTACGGGAACATTTAACCCACTTAGCCAGCACTTAGGTAATTGTCAGAGGTGAACGTTTTAAGAATTTAGATGCTGCCGCTGATCAATTTTTACATCTCCCTTTGTTCTGAAGGTCGCGTGAGGAGCCCTTACTGATGGCGGCTGCCTTGCGCTTGCGGACGGGTTTCATGATGCTGATGACGCTGCTGGGCTGCAGAGAGGGCTGCAGCCAGTAGGACGTGTTCTCCACGTTGGCCATGTAGATCCTCAGGCTGCCATCCTCACACAGCAGGATCATGGTGGTCCTCTGCTGCTCGTTGCAGGCTGTGTGGCGGATGGCCACCATGTCCTGGATCTGCAAAGCAAGGCAAGGCAAGGATGTGGCAACTCTTGCTTGAAGGAACAAACTCTGTGCAGCAGAAAAGCTGCCAAGACTGGAGATCTTGTTGATGGAACAAGAAGAAATTAAATTTCAAGGGTCAGAAACACAGGGAACTCTGACTAACCTTTGCTTTGGCTGGCAAGGTCTTAATCTCCTGGATGAGGAAGGTGTCCGGCTTCACCATCACCACCAGCGGGACGCCCGTGGTTTGCTGGACACAGCACACCAGGCCAGGGTGGTTCATCACCTCAGACCACTGGCACAGGGCTGGAGAAGTCTTACTGCCACCATTGGAACTGCAGGAGGAGAAGGCCACAATGACATTCATTTAAGGAGCAGCACAAGGAAAACCACAGCGAATTCATCGTGTTCAAACCATTTAAAGCTTCGTCCTGAGCAGGGATTCAAGCACTGCATCAATGAACAGTGTCTGGTTTACAGGTGAGAAACCTCTCACAGTCACCAGAGTGAAGGCACGAGCATTCCAGCTCTCAGCCCTGATCCCTGCCCTGCAAACCCGAGGTGAAACACTTGGTTAGTGCTGCATTTCATGCCCCAAACCGAGGAGGGAATTTACAAACGGCTTCCAGCAATGTTTTTATCGGAACAGATGAACAGCTCCATGTTCCAACGCACCTAGCAGCACTAAGCAAAGGCCAGTGCAGGAGAAACAGTGACTGCTCAGAGGAAAAAGTGAAAATAGAGCTGCAAAAAGACTAAGCCAAACTCGAGTGGAGCTCAGGAGCTTTTGGAACCTGACCCTCCTTCAGAACTCACTCGTGACATTGGCTTTTTGTCAGGCCAGTGAAGAGTCTGCGGCCTGAGTGCCCAGCACTGCCTATCAGGAAACACAACAGAACTGTTTTTTCCTTGCCACATTCACAGAGTAAGAGATTGGTTTCCCCCAAGGGAGTCTGAAAATCAGCCTTCACATGCACAATGCACAAGGTCCACTGCAGCAGTGGTGCCGAGAGGAAACAAAGGCTTCCTGCTCAGCCGCCTCAGCGAGGGCGGATAATCCCATCGGTTCCAGCGGCTGCACCAGGAGCAGCTCACTCTGTGCAGCTCCACTGCTCCGCACACACCTTTCTGCTCTGAAATCCTGCTGGGGAGATAAAATGCATGTGAGTCCCACTGCTCAAACAGCCACCTTTCATTTCTCATCATCCTACTGCTGGGATTTCATGGAATTCCTGAGCTGGAAGGGACCCACAAGGAGCATCAAAAGTCCATTAGGGCAGAAGAACCATGGGAAGCAGCAAGAAATCATCAGTCGACAGGGGATCTTCACCACAAGGTTTGGCCATTCAGAGCTGGGATGTTAATGATGAGTGATATTTATTAATAATAAAAAGAAATAAAAACGCAGGGAGTGTCCCCCAGGAGCCTCACCTCTTGATGTTAATTGGGAAGAGCTGCTGCACCTCCAGGCTGGCCCGGCTGATGGTGGCTGCGAAGGATTTGCCCTGGCAGTAGCTGAAGAACAACATCTGCAGCACGTGGGAGTAATAGACTGACACCCCCCCTCCTGCCACCTGGCCGTTGCTGTCCTGGGGGATGCAGAGAAATGCAAACATTTAACACAAACACAAAGACCCCGAACACTCAGTCAGGCTTTAGAACGGAATTATTCCCAAAGCCGCCCCTCCTCCCCAGCAGTGAGAGAACAGAGCCCTTAAACGACAATTTTCTAAGCTGAACTCCTGGGTGAACTCATCCATCAGCCACTTCAAAGGCTCTGGGAGGGGATGCTGAGCCTGCACACCCCGAGGCTGTAGGTAACACCCTGAGCTGCCGCAGCTGGGAGCCTCAGCACCGTGTGACAGCCTCGCATGGAGCTTCCCCTGAATCCCAGCTCATAAAAGACCATCCCGAGGGCCTCCTTCCCCTCCATTCCTGTTTTGAACAGGCTGGGGTAAAAACACTGGAGAGATTTTAAAGGTCACCCCCGAGACTAGAAACAAAGGTTCACTGCAGCTCTCAATCCCAGCAATGGTGATTTCTCCCTCCTGCTCCTGCACCTTTGGAGTGCCTTGCTCCGAGAGCAGCACTGCTCTGAAGCCACATCCCTGCTGAGAAATCCTGCTGGGCATGACTTCAGAGCCAGCCATGGAAAACATGCTCCATTTTCTAGATGAAAGGATCAAGGGGTTTAATTTTCACCCCCACCTCCTTTTACTCTAAGGATATTTCTCTCTTTAGAGGAATGAGAAAGCTCCTTGATCTAGATCAGGGGGCTTAAAAGCAGAAGGGGGAAAAAAAGCAGGAAACTTCTGCCTTCAAAAGGCAAAAAAACAGAAAGAAAAGGAAGTCACCAGCACCTTCAGGTCCTCGTGATTGACTTCAAGCACGTTGGTGACATAGAAGGGCCCGTGCTGGGCACTGCTGGCCTCCTCCATGAGCTGTGTGTAGATGTACCCAGCAGAGGACATGATGACGATGATGTTCTTCCCCTCCTCGTTGAACAGGAAAGTCACGTCCCTGATTTTGGAACTCGGGAGGAGGAAGTAGAAAGTTGGACTCAAGGCGTCTACAGAGAGATCGTAAATCTGTGGGAAGAACCAAGGAAGTAATTAACTGCAAGGATCATCAGGGCAGTAATTAACTGCTATGACACAAAACAGTGCAGATGGACAAGAGCTGAGATGAGGGAATCCCTATGACATTACACTGGAATTCCCTCAGTTACAGTTTGGGGTTTTTGCTCTTTGAGTTCTCTGGGTTCACTTTTCCTTACAGCAACAGCCCAAACACGCCAAATTTATATTTCTAAGAACATTATCATGTTCCCCCATATGCAACTCTGCAAGGATCCAGACTTTGATGTCTAGAAGATCGTGGCCAGACATACCTTCACGAAGTCTGCAGTGACAATGGCCAGCTCTGTTTGAGATCCTGGCAGCCACACAGCTTTGATGATGAAATTCCCAGTGGCCAGTTGGGGATGAAGCACCAAATGGTCAGAGACTGATCCAGAGCTGCTGAAAGTTAGCACGTGGCAATCCTGGAGTGATGAAGAAAATTGGTCAAATATTAGAACAAAGTGTTTCTAAACATTTGAAGCCAAGAATGGAGGTAAAGGTCAGTATTTCTCTTGGGTAAATAGTGATTCAGAGCATCTAAATCTAAATTTCCTGCATTAAAGATAAATGACATGAACGTCTGAAAAGAAAAAAAAAAACCAAAAAAACACAGAGTGCAGCTTTTTCTTAGCTAAATAACAGACCTGTAGATTCTGCACTGGGAAAGCTGAATCTAAATTTGGGACAACACAAAAAAGACGAGTCCTTGCCAAAGAACATTAATTGCTACAGACTACTTTAACACACTAAGTTTGACATGACTAAACCTTGGCTCTTGTCTTAAAATAAAATCAGTCTAAATACACTAAGAAGTACTATTCCGAGGCACTGTCTCATTAATTATATTACCCACACAGGTCCTGCTTTTTTACCTCATCTATCAAGCAGGGAAGTGAATCGGGAGCTAAATTAGCAACAGCACTTTGGAGGCAGCTCTGTGCTGACTCCTCGGAGGAAACAAACACAGCTGGCTTTGATGTTTCCAGCTCCCTGGAAAAGGCTTTGGCAGGCACTTACTTTGAGCCCACACACAGCCAGGTAGTCCTCCTTGCAGGGATTCCCAGTCAGGCTCAGCACAGTGAAGGGCACGGGCGCGGATGCGAGGCGGGTGAGGGTCAGTTTTCTTTTGCTGGAGTCGGCTTGTTTCAGCAGGGCTGAGAGCTGGAGCACAGTGATCTGCACCACAGAATGGACCCCGTTATTTGACTTTGGAACTGGGGGGATAAGGTGTTTCAGTTCCAGATCTCACTTACAGAACCAGAACCACAGAATGGACCCAGTTATCTGACTGGAACTGAGGGAATCAGGCATTTCAGTTCCAGAATCAGAACCACAGAATGGACCCAGTTATCTGATTGGAACTGAGGGGAGTCAGGCATTTCAGTTCCAGATTCCCCAGTTACAGAATCAGAACCACAGAACAAACCCAGTTATCTGACTTTGGACCTGAGAGGATAAGGTATTTCAGTTCCAGATCCCAGTTACTGAATCAGAACCACAGAATGAAACCAGTTATCAGACTTTGGAACTGAGGAGAGTCAGGCATTTCAGTTCCAGAATCAGAACCACAGAATGAACTCAGTTATCTGGTTGTAACTGAGGCAATCAGGCATTTCAGTTCCAGATTCCACAGTTACAGAATCAGAACCATCAAGGTTGGAAGAGATTTACAAGATCACTGAGCCCAACCATCACCCCAGCACCACCATAATCACCCCTAAGCCACAGCCCCAAGTGCCGTGTCCAGATACCTCTTGAACACTTCCAGAGTTGATGACTCTACCACCTCTCTGAGCAATCTATTTCAATGCCCGACCACTCTTGCAGTCAATTTTTTTGCTTTTAGTAACTAATTTGAACCTCCCTTGGTGCAACTTAAGATCATTTCTTCTTGTCCTTTCACTGGGTCAGGGATCCCCACCTGATCCCAACCTCCTCTCAGGTGGTTGCAGTGAGCTGGGCGATGGCAGTGAGCTGTTCTCACTGTTCCTGCTGCAGGAACTCTTTTCCCTGAGGAGCTTTTCCTACCACAGGTTCCTCTAAGCTACACAACACTTCACACGAGATCTCAGGATGGGCAGAGCAAACCAAAGTCCTGCCTGCTCCTCAGCGCAGTTCCATTTCCCTCAGGAACCCAGCAGCTCCAGCCCTGTGCCCCTTTCCTTGGGAACCCAGCAGCTCCAGTGCTGTTCCTCTTCCCTCAAGAACCTAGCCTTGCACTATTTCCTTCAGGCACGCAGTGGCTCCATTTCCTTCAGTAGTCCAGTAGCTCCAGCCCTGTGCCGCTTCCCTTGGGAACCCAGCAGCTCCAGCCCTGTTCCATTTCCCNGCCCCTTTCCTTGGGAACCCAGCAGCTCCAGTGCTGTTCCTCTTCCCTCAAGAACCTAGCCTTGCACTATTTCCTTCAGGCACGCAGTGGCTCCATTTCCTTCAGTAGTCCAGTAGCTCCAGCCCTGTGCCGCTTCCCTTGGGAACCCAGCAGCTCCAGCCCTGTTCCATTTCCCTCAGGAACCCAGCAGCTCCAGCCTTGTTCCATTTCCCTCAGGAACTCAGGGGGTCCAGCCCCGTTCCCTTTCCCTTGGGAGCCCAGAGGCTCCAGCCCTGTTCCCCTTCCCTCAGGAACCCAGCCCTGTTCCATTTCCCTCAGGAACCCAGCGGCTCCAGCCCTGTTCCATTTCCCTCAGGAACCCAGCGGCTCCAGCCCTGTTCCATTTCCCTCAGGAACCCAGCGGCTCCAGCCCTGTTCCATCTCCCCCGGTAACTCAGCGGCTCCAGCCCTGTTCCATCTCCCCCGGTAACTCAGCCCTGCTCCCCTTCCCTCAGGAGCCCAGCCCTGTTCCCTGTCCCTCAGGAGCCCCGGCTCCGTGCAGGGAGCTCACCTTGCCCTTCTCATGGCTCACAGCCAGGTGCTGGCGGCGGCCGTGCGGCGAGGACAGCACGCACATGGCCACGCGCCGCAGCACGTGCGCGCTGATCAGCTGCCGGATGGTCTGGCCCTGGTCCCCGCTGTAGTTCATGCGCACGTTCTCAAAGGCGCCTTCCTGAGAGCCGAGGGTTGGGACCTGAGCCAGGGAAAAGCGTCCAAAGGGTGTCACTGGAATGGCTGTGGTTAAAAACCATTCCCCACCCCATCCACACTCTGGCAATTCCTTTTGTTCCATACCATCAGCTGATCCGTCATTTCTACTGATTTGTCCAGAGTGTGGAGCTCGTTGAGAGCCTGCTGGGCACGGCTGCTGCTCCCCATGGCTGAGGCTTGCTGGAAGTTGACCTGGATGGCATCCATCAGGAAATTCAGCATCTCCAGCACCAAAGGTGCAAAGGAGAAGTTGGCCTACGAGAAACAGATAAGGGAAATGAGGAACAAGATGCTCCCGATGGGAGCTTTCGTAAGGGCTGCACATCAACTGCTTTTTAGAGCCTGACACCCCTTTATGACCCCTCTCATCATAAAAAGCAAACAACTCAGCTGATAACCAACCCAAGATCCTCATGATAACCCCTCTCTGTTTCACAATTATACCTGGGACTGCAGTTCCTCTCGACAGCCCTCCACATTTCTGCACAGGCTGCTCTTCTTGGGCTTTTCCTCGTCGGGGCCCTTGCCCTCACTGATGGTGACCTTGGCCTTCTCGGCAGGGGACGTGCTGGCGTGGCGGATGACGCTCTCGGGCACGCGGGGCTCGCTCTGGAAGGCTGACTCCTTCATGGTAGAGCTCATGCCACTGCTGGGAGTTCTCTTCACCAGTGCCTGGGAATGAGAGACCAAACGAGGTTCAGCGTGGCTGCTGCTGAAATGAACACAGATTGTAAGAGCAGCAATCAGAGCACAGCTGTAAAGAAATAACGTCCTGCGTGTGACTCTCCACCCAAGTATTAAAAAATCTCCATATTTAAGATATAATTATTTCATTTGCTGCTAGTGGAGAACATGGGAAGAGGCGTTTTTTGCTGTGCAGCAAATTCTATAAAGGCGGGTGGAATCCCAGGAGTCACCAGGACACAGATTTGCCAACGCTCTTATTGGGTGCAAGAAAATTAATTTCCAGGCGAGCTGCAAATTCCGAGGGCTCATTATAAAGTCAAAGCCTTCAAGTCTTAGCACTCCTGCACATTCAAATCCTGACATAACTTACTGCAAAACAGAAAATTGCAAAGGACTTGAAAATCTGAAGACATAAAGAATTTACCAGGCAGCTGCCATCCTCCTTGGCTCCACAGTCACAGAAGAAGGATCCGTACTTGGCGTAAGAAATCTCATGATCCTTGTGACAGACTTTAGCACAAACTGTGCAAACACCAACCCCATCAACCATCTTGCACGTGTGACAGTGGTACCTGCCCAAAACAAGCCAGGTGAGTTTTGAAAGGCAGTGCCTTGAGGTTCACAAACTACACTGGTTTCCTTCTCAGCGGCCAGAAGTGCCAGGCTGAAACTCTGAACGCAAGCTTGAGATTCTTACCAGTGTTGATTCATGAATTCTTTCTGTGTGATGGTGAAGGTACAGAGTTTATTACAGAGAGAATCTTCATCCTATCCAGAAGAAAACTGTTTTAGGAAGGTGCAGCTACAGGGAAGCACACGTACAGCATAAATTCCCCAGACACCAAATGTGCATTTTAGGAATAGCAAGTTTTAGCAACACTGAGGTAGGAGCAGGCAGCTGGCATCAAACCACATGGAAAGAGGAGATGGTGACACATTGTAGTAACATGAAATGGTTAACCAAAAAAAGAAACAGTAACAAAAATATTGATACAAAAAATTTAAAGAACGTGTTTAACAGCTTCTGTTAGAACATATCTAACAGCACTTAAAAACATCTAATTTAAGTTGCTTACTGATACAAAAACTAGTAATTGACAAACCAACCAGTAGGAATAGACCCATCTTCTTCCTTTTTTTAATTAACAAAATAAATATTTAACTTTTGTTGATATCACAAAGTCAACAGATCTAGGCAGGAATGACAGATCCTCTCTTCCACACCTAGTAAGGTTTTTCATTCAGTTTCACATCAGGAATAACCATCAAAATCTTAATTTATAAACTGAGTGATTTGGAAAATAAACCCTGCTGGTCTCTGCAGCATTCCCTGTGCCTGTTGCCTACCGAGTCCTCAGCCTGGGAATCCTCCTCCTCCACCGCCAGCTCCTCCACCCAGTCCGAGTCCACCTCGATGGCTCGCTCCTCCCCGTCCACCGAGAGGTGGCTGGGGCCCTGCCCGCTGCTCTGGCCCAGGGCGTTGGTGACGTCGGCCAGGTAGGACACGATGTGGCACGTGCACTCCAGGATGGTCACGTGCTGCGGGGCAGAAGGGAAGGAAAATCAGAGGCGGCACTCACATCCCACAGGAGCTGCTACAGGGCAAGGAAAGAAGAGAGCCCTCCCTGCCCAAACTGCTGTAAAAATCCCACTGTGAAACCAAAGCAGGAGAGCTGAATCCCAAAACTGGCGACCGGGATTCATTGCTGCAAGCGAGGCATCAGCACAGGTCTTACCTTCCCTTGCATGACGTTGGCGTTCATTTTTTCTACCACGTTTTTTTGAGACAGGTATTTCTTGCTGCAAGACAAAACACTGGGAATTACTACAGAATCCCAGAATGGCTTGGGGGTCCTAAAATGGCTTGGAAGGGATCCTAAAATCCATCTCATCCCACCCCCTGCCATAGGCAGGGACACCTTCCTCTATCTCAGGGTGCTCTAAGCCCTGTCCAGCTTGGCCTTGGACACTCCCAAAGATGGGGAATCCAAAATCCTTGATTACAGCTCTCAGTCTTTGGGAAGCATAAACTCAGCCCTGACCAACAGCTTCAAGCACTCAGTTTGCTTTGAGTTAACAACAGGGAATGTGTGAATGCAGTAATTAAACCATCCAGAATGAAAAGAAAAGAAAGAAAAAATGTGATTGTTTGGAGCAGATGGACGCAGATCAGCCTCCCTCACTTTATATTCCAAACAACAAACAATGAACTAAGAGAGAAGGGAATATCTGTGAACACAAATTTCTGTCCCCAAAACAAGCAGGAAAGAAATTTAAAAAACCCCATAAATGAATCATCAGCAGAACAGAGTTCAGTCTCACCATCTGCCCAGCCAGTCCACAGCAGCACCATGGAGCTGGAGGTGTCCTGCCCCTTGTCCTGCACTGGCCAAAGTCGCCATGACGACCATCAGCTCAGGAAAGCCTGTGCCATCCCCATTGGCCAGCATCTCCGTTGCCATTGGTATCAGGGTACTGAGCAGAACAGTGCACACGCCTTCCCCCACTTGGCTGAGCAAAAAAAAAAAAAAAAAAAAAAGTTTCACACACGTACCATAAAGAACCAGCAGGAACTCACAGATCTACACCTCTAGGGAACAGAGCACACGAAAGGCAGGAGCAAGGCTGTGCTTTACCTGTTTTCCCGAACGATGTAAGTTGTCAGCAGCTGCAGCAGCTGCCTGTTCTCCTGCACCACGTCCAGCTGGTCCGAGTCCTTGGGTGGGGACATGGTCATCCTGGTCAGCCAGGCCTGCAGCCTTACAGGCTCCACACAGGCCAGCTGAGCCAGGGAGCCGCACAGGCGCAGCAGGCTGGGGTTGGGGCTCTTCTCAGCTGGGGGGGAAAGTCACTGTCAGTGACAGATGCCACAGTGAACACGTGTGAAAATGCCTTTTCGTGAAAGCGTGAAGCTGTGACCCCGCTCCCTCCCACAGCACTTTCCTATCTCAGACAACACAAGAACAGTGTGAAGCGGGAAAGGCAGGACAGGGCAGATCCCAGCAGCACTTACTGAGCTGGAAGAGCTTGGTGAAGAATTTCAGCACCCTGTTACAGAACTTGGCCGAGAGGTTCTCGTTGGCCGTCGCCATCATGATCTGCACCAGTTCTCCACTGTACAGACAGAGGAATTCAATCAGCTTTGTAAAAGGCAGCCCATTCCCCTTTTCCACCGGCTCCACTTCTCTCTACCCTCACGTTTCAGTCGTTTGTGTTAACACTGCTCAGCAGCCAAACCACAGGAACTGCTTTCCGCCGAACACCAAACCCAGCTCAGATCAAAACTCATAAATGGGCTCCTCAGCAGCATTTCAGTGTTCTCCACATATCGAGCCACAAAAGGGCCTGAACTGGTTTCCAAACCAAAAGTCAAGGTTTTCTTGCCTGTCTTTCCCTTCCATACTAACAAAGCACAGCCACCAGGCTGCTTTCATTCTGAACTGTTAAACAAGAAGAGAGAAAAACCCAGCAGTGGTTGATGGAGAAAGCCTTTCCTCTCGTTCCCTTCACCCTCAGAACACTATGGTTGTGCAAGGCTGTTTCTATCACAGCTGCTCCAGGCTGCTGCCAGCACAATTTGTCTTCATGATTTTAAGTCAGGCCAACCCCCACCTCCAGCCTTAAAATTATCAACCTACGGCCCCACAGAAGCGCTGCGAGAATTTGGGATTTTGCAGCTTGGTCTGTAAGTGCCTGATGGAGAAGCAGCTTTCAAAAAGCTGCTTTGACAGAACCACCACCTCGCCAGATTCCTCTTTGATATCACAGAGGACTCGCTGAGTTTTTGATTTGGACAAAGACCCAGGTCCTCTCCCTGCCAGAACCTCTTCCCACTCTGCTGCACTGCCTGAAGGATATCCTGGCTTTACTCAGTCTGCATTTTCCTGCACAATGGCATGAACACCACCGTGGTGTCTACAGTGACAAGCTAACAGAAAAAAGGGTGAGAAATAAAGTCCTTGGGCTACAACTTCCACGGTGACTTCACCTTTCTGAAAAGAATTCCTCCATGGCTTTTCTGGCCTGGCTGCTCTCCAGCTGTTTCTCCAGATGCTGCAAGCATTCTTCCAAGATGGACTCATCCAGGCCACTGGGGATTAAAAGAGGAATAGATAAGGATCAAATACATGACAATCAAATAAGAATACATAGGAACGATTTCAACAACTACAACAGTTCCGAGAGGCCAGAAGTGATCTATTTTACAATTCCAATAAATATTCCACAAATTGAAAGCAGCTCTTCTTTCAAGAGACAGGAGAAAAAACAATTGACAAACAACCTCACATAAACACCAACAAATCCAGAAAGTGTTCACAACAAAGGGACACATGATGCTGCAAGGCAAGTCCCAGACAGAAACCCAGAATAATCCAGACCTTTCAGACACCTCACACACGAATTCCTATAAAGATCTGCTCTTTTTACACTTGAAGTCTCTTCTAGTGTTACTCCTTCCCATGCCCTCTTGCTCTCACCCCTGCTCCACAATTCTGGTAACGTGAATAAAATACCTCGTATTTATTGTATACAAGCACAGAAGCTCACAACAGATAAAAATCAGCGGATTTTTTGCTGTTCCACAACCAACACTGCTGTAGCCAGGCTTTTCACACCCTTTGTTACCTGTTTGGGTCAGAGTGATGGGCCAGTATGTTATAGCACCCTGTGATCAACTTCTCATAAACACGCGCCAGGAACTCATCGGACTCCGCAGGGCCCAAGATCCTTTCCAGGGAGTTGCTGCTGATTTCTGCCACACTCTCTGTGCTGGTCTCCAGAAGGAGGGGCAGCAGGGAATGAATCACCTGGGGTGGGTTCAGATCATCTGACCAGCTTGAAAAGAAAAGGACGCAAGTTAATTCACTGCAGGATGTATCAGAGAATGTCCCTGCTGGAAACCAGAATTCACATTAAGTGAGGCACAGCTCTGGATGGAAGTCAGTGATGAATCCCTTTTTAGAAAGGTGGAATAAATACACCAGCCCAGGCATTTTCCCCCTCAGAAAAACAATCCTCCTTTGGAAAATTCTGCACGTTACTTCTGCATATATAAAGTTACAACATTTTCCTAGACAGTCCCACTACCACATATTGTGGATTTTGGGCTTGTCTGCAGCATCAACATCTACTTTTTGGTTTCAGAGTATTTTACACTAAGTCCCTGAAAAAACAAATGGCATTTCACTCTTCCTTACACTTTGAAAACATCACACAAGTGAATGGTAACAAAACACAAATGAATTTGTCAGATCCTTATTGTGTCAGGTTATAGCCCAATGAAAATATCACACAAGTGAATGATAGCAAAATATAAATTAATTTGTTAGATCCATATTGTGTCAGTTTATATCCCAAGGAAAATATCACATGAGTGAATGGTAAAAAAACACAAACGAATTTGTTAGATCCATATTGTGTCAGTTTATATCCCAGTTTCTTGAAGTCCGTATTTGACAAAGAAGTTTCTCTCAGGGAGCCTGACTTTTGGAGGTATCACATGAAGACATGTCATTCATTTAGCATTTGGAACTGTGAACTGGAAGGCTTAGCTGAGAATCCAGCACCAGGTCAGGACGTGTTCCACGGACACAGCCTGACTGAATCAGACACGGAGAACTCAGAGAATGCAGTGAGTGTGACACAAAGCCTGACTTACACGATGAGATCCCCGGTGAGCCTGACCAGGGACAGCAGCGTGTGCTTGAGGGAGGCTGCCAGGGGCAGGCTCTGGCTGCACAGGGTGCCCAGGTGCGCGGCCTGCACGGCGCTGATGTAGCTCTCCGCAGGGATGGTGTCGTTGGCAAAGGCGTTGCGCTGTGGAGGGACACACACACACACATGAACATCAGAGCCTTGGATCTGCGACAGAGCCACGCTCTGCCCTCATTCCCAGCAATTCCTGCCCCTGCAGCCACACCAGATCAGGCCCCAGGGCTGGACTCACCCATGAGCCGATGTTGGGGAACTCGTTGGTGTGGATGTTGTTCCAGGACTCACACAGGGTCTGAACAGCTGATGGCAAGTTCTGGACAAGGGTTGGACCTGCAGTTACACAGAACAATCAGGCACTGAATAAAGTCATAGGTCTACAAGTCAAAAGCATCCCTAAGTTTTTAAGAGCATTCCAGCTTCTTTCACTTTATTAAAACTGCAGAAAACATGGCACAAATACTAATTCACAGAAGTCTCTGGCATGGCAACATTTCAGAGCTCCAATATGGTTATAAGAGCATTTCACTAATCCAGAGGAGCCCACAAGATACTGATCCTTTCCAGGCTTGCCCAACTGTTTCAGTTCGGTTCTAGGATACTGAAAGGCAGAGCCTTCGCAGTGTGCTCACTGCTTTGAACAGAGCAGTGGAGATCACTCTGAAATTGGGTATTGGCAGCACGGTGGGAAGATTCCCCTACAGACAGGAGGCCCCTGAAGCCCAGCAGTGCCCCTGGCCCTCACCCAGAGTGTTGGACTTGCAGCGGCTGGAGCCGATGGCCAGGACGGCAGCGTAGCCTCGCAGCTTCTCCTCAGAGGGTTTGCTGTCCGAGGATCCCTCCTCGGAGAGGCTCCTCAGCAAGTAGGATCTGCAGGCAGGATGGAGAGGATTTACTTCAGCAATCAGCTCTGCAGTTCAGGACTAAGTGTGTCAATGCAGTGACAGATAAAACACAAACTTCTGAAGTTCTGCCCCACACTTCATCTTACACCACACTAAGGGAGTTCTGGGATTTTATCCCCTCTAAGCTACTTAGCAGGAGAAGTGCCCAAAAAGAAAAAGCTGATTTACTTCTGCTTTCTTCTACACAGGTTCTAACGAGAGTTTAGAAGAATTCAGACTTTTAATGTAAGAATTAACCCCCCTCTCTTTCTTGATGGTCTGACAGCCTCAGTATTATCCCAGAGAAATAAACTTAAGTAGCACTATCCTAGAGGGTGGTTTTATCTTTGGAGGAAAAGCTGGCTTTGCAAACTTGCAAGGAAGCCTTGGGAGATCAGACAAGGAGGCTACTCAGAAACAACAACTTCCCATGCATGGCTTGAGAAGCTACTTGTTATTCTTCTTTTAAAACAATGAGGACATAAAGTAATTACTCTGGACTATAAAACTCCTAGGCACTTCTAAGAAAACAACACACAAAATGCAGAGAAAGCCCAAAGCACAGTGGGAAAACGTATTCCTGCCGGAGATGCCAAGGGCTGTACCTGGTAAATGTAGCGTAAGTGTCAATGAGCTGCAGCGTGGCAGGGAGGAGGTTCTTGGTTATCTCTGAGGACTTGTGGGGATCGGTTTCTGCAGCTAACTTGGAAAAGTGCTCATCCAGAGAAACCTGGATCTTGGAGATTGCAGCATCAAGGGTGTAAATGGATTGTAAACTGGGGACTTCGTGCAGCTGGAGAATGGTTGTGCAGTCGACAGCACAGAACGAAGAGATCTGAAAATGCAGAGGGGTGAGCAGTAAGGGCAGACTGTCGCACAGAAACAGAAGTTCCTGTGTCCAGCTGCGTTCCCACCGCCTCACCTGTCGAGCAAAGTATTCCTCTGCTATTTCCACATCGTACTTCACTGAGATGCACTTGCTGGAGGTCAGTTCGATGAGAGGAGCAGCATGTTCAGCCTTCATGCCCTGCTTGATGAGGTGATCCTACAGATACCAAAAAACAGACCCATC
Organism: Dasyornis broadbenti; assembly: GCA_013397935.1. Taxonomy (NCBI): domain Eukaryota; kingdom Metazoa; phylum Chordata; class Aves; order Passeriformes; family Dasyornithidae; genus Dasyornis; species Dasyornis broadbenti. The sequence goes on along the minus strand of VZRN01001100.1, from coordinate 340,892 downwards.
ACAGCGCTCTGGAACGAGCCACTTTGGCAAACACTGGCCCAAGTTGCCAGGGAGCAAATCCCACGTGCAGTCAGAACTGGAGACTGACACTCCCTGTCACTGCCACGAAGCTGAGGCTGTACCTTGATCCACACGACGTAGGACGGGATCTGCAGGCGGGAAGACCAGCGCAGGGTGTGCAGGAGGTCACAGTCACTCATCTCGGGGGTGTTCATGGCCAGATGGTGCATGTAGCTTTTGGAGGGAGGCAAAATCCCCAGGATCCGCCACAGGATCAGGAAGTAGTACTGAAGGGCACAGGCTTCCTGAACAGAGGAATAGTTGGAAAAATTAGTAAAGAAAGATTGCAGTTTCCAGCATTACAGCTGCTGAAATATCTCCTCGGGGACTTCACACTCCTGCAGATGCAGCAAATCAGATGAACACATTCTGGACTGAGTTTCTGTCCTATTAAACAATAAAATATGCAACACATGAGTGAGAAAAGAAAAAGGAGAAACTCCATTTTCTCCTGTTTAATCGTGTTTTAGTCACCTCTTGGAATTACCAAGGACTTACAGCAAGCCTGAAGTATATTACGAACTAAAAACTCGAGAGATGTGCAGCCACCATGAACACAATGGTAAACTATGAGATTTTCAAGTGCCTTGTTACTCCAACCACTGTCCAAAATCCTTTGGTTCAGTGCTTTGCTTGAAAATACTAAGTTTGAAAACTCGTTATGCCTCAGCACAGGCAGCAGGAGAGCCTTACCAGTGCAGTGACGTTTTTGTTCTCCCTCCTCCTGAGTGTATCAAACTGGGAGCCAGCAGCCAGCAAAGAGGTGAGGGCCGCGTAGAGCTCGTCGTACTTCGTAGCCCTGGAGAAAAGGACCTCACAAACCTGCAGGGGAGATGACGAGTGAGGAGCCTCACTTTGCAAAGCTCTTGAAGCATTCAGAACAGCCCCAGCCCAAAACTGTGCAAAATAAACTTCAGGGAGAGGTTCTGTCGTGTCTGAGGATAAGGAGCAGGCAGGAGAGCAACCCTGAGGGCAACAAATTTAGTGAGGAGACAAAACAAAGTGGAGCAAAGTGACGAGAAAACAACTCTAAAGCTTCGTGTCTTTGTCCCAGGTGTTTCAAGAGCACTGAAGAGCAGGTGTGGACAGGGCAGGGCTCTCTCCCGCAGCACTGAATCCCAAGAAATCCTGCAAGGACTACAACAGATCTTCCCAGACTTTGCACAGTGACTGCCCTGACACCCAACCAGGGGTAAAAAGGAATCCCATTTTATCTTTTCTCCACCTGGTGAATGATTTCTGGTCCCTCTGTTTAAGTCTTTCCTTCTTGTCTGTTTTGCCTGGCACTTGGCAAAGCCCCAGGGCCTCGTGCAGCCCTCTGGGAGTCTCTCACAGCAATGCCATACCGTGCTATCCAGACGGTTCAGATCATCTTCAGAAGCTTCTGGAGACAGGATGCAGTAGAACCTGGGCTGTGGAGCTGAGTCTGGAATGTGAGAACGAAAAACAACCTTCGAAGCGGCGGTTTAAACAGGCCACGTTGTGTTACATCCTCTTTTCCATCCCCATGGACTTCCACGTTTTAAGAGCACTGCCAGATTCCAATCCAGCTCCATGACACATCACAGCTGCTCTAACCTGTGGTATTATGCAGCCAAAGTTTTCCTACTCCTACAATCCCGGCAAAATAAACACATAATTATTTTTAATTACTTGTTGCATACTCCCAGATAAGAATAACTTTGAATTTTTGTTTATTGATGTATTTTATCTGCTGTAACTGTGCCCACTGAAAGCAGGAAAAGCTGCCCAGACCGAGGTACAGAAAGGGCTCTCATTTCTTTAATAAAAGGAAATATTGGAATAAAAAATTCCTTAAATTTTCTTTCTTACCTGATGAACAGTGTTTGGTCCAGTTTTCTTCCACTTCTTTAAAGCCATGATAAAGTGGGACAGACGTTCGTCTGCTGCTGTCCTGGGACCCACTCACCCAGCCAATGGGTGGAGTCAGCAAATTATATTGTACCTAAATTGTGAAAAAAAAAACAAACAAAAACTGACCCATGGCATCCTTGTCACTGAGGGGTAGGGGGAAAACACCACTCCACAGAGAAAGAAATACAAACAATCCTGTTTAAAACACAACATCCCACGCATCTGGGGGAAGCCCTGGACCGTCTCTGATGGTTTTTATTCTGGACCGAGCAGTTTAAATCCACGGCCAAGCTTCCCCGACCCGGAAAAGCCAGGCACAAAGCACCATTAATGAGAACAGCGCCAAAAATCTCCATGGTGAAACACCAAAGTCAGGATGTGGTACAAAAGGTATTCATGAAACGGTGCCTAAATATCCAAATACTCCAGATTTTAAAGATAAGGTGCGACAATCATCCTGTCCTTAGCAGGATTTACTGGGGCACAGTCACACCAGGAATTTACACTCCAACTGAACCTGCTGCTAGGAACCAGCCAGGATAGTTAATCATTGCTTGGAACTCCACAGGCTGGTAACAACATCAAAACTGATTGACCCCCGAGGGTCATGGACAGATTGCCCGCTGCAGATTTCTGCTGGGTGACCAATTAAATACCCAGATGTCAAAATCTTACCTGTTCAAACAGGTACACGGGGGCCTTGGAGTACTGGTGCAGCAGGTAGTCAAACACCAGGAGCAGCCGTGCCACGATGAGAGGCACAGAACACTGCTGGGTCTCCATGTTTGCTGTCAGCTCCACGATGGTCTGGATACAGAGCATCATGATGGATCTGCGGCCCCTCTCCGAGAAATTGTGGAAAATGAGCAGCAGCAGCTGGAGATGCTCCACATTCAGATCTTCTGTGTCACCGGGGAGAGTTCCCTGCAAGGCGTTTTGCTTCAAGGTGCCCACAAACCTGGCAACAGGAGAGGAATTTGACAGGTTTAGTTTTCCTCTTGGATCTCTCTTTAAAATCTCTTTAACTAGAGGTTAATTCCGGTTTTCTGCTTTTTGTTCTAATACTGGTAATTTCACAAATGGTTCGTTAAATTATGTTTTGGAATGAGACAACGTGAGCATCAAAACCTCCAGAAATTAAATTAGTGGCAACTATATTTAACGGAATATAGGAACAATCATTCCAAGGCAGAAAGCGAGATTCCAACCTGTTCCCTGGGAAAGGCTGTTCATTAGGGCTTTAAACCAGCTGAACCCTATCAGAGACCTTCAGAGGTCAGAGAGGGACAACCTCTGCACCATCCTAACGGCACCTACCACAAACCTGCTGAGGTAAGACACTCTCCTTCCCTTTCTACAGCCAGCCTTGCTGTAATTCAGCCTCCTCCCACCTAACCCCTGACTGCAGGGCTCATTTCCTGGGCTCTGGGTGAAGGATTCCACAGACTGACCCCTCTGCTACCCCCGGCACCACACTGATCCCAGATCCAGGTACACATGCACACTTGGAACGCTGGGCCCAGGGAATTTTCACTTGACAGGAAATGAGAGAGGTAAGAGATGAGTGATTTTCAGCTTAATGTGAAATGATCTCACCTTTCCCAGACTTTAAGGCATTCCGGAACATCAGGGTCTCCCTGGGCAGAGGCTTTGTGCTGCCAAATCAGGAGGAGTCGGGACAGCACCGACAAACTTTGAGGGTGGATGTAGAGAGGCCACGGACCTTCAGAAAAAGGGGCAACTCCCAGCTGCTGAAGGAGTGTGTTCTGGAACAAAACAGGGCCTTGTTGGAAAGGGGCAAGTCCTGTGTGATGCTTTAATTAATTACAAGTATGATCTGAGCACAGAGATGACAATAAACAGCAGGGCTCTCAGCTCTGCTCACACAGCGATGCTTCTCCTGCCCCAGATACAGAGAGGAGCCGCTGAGGGACACTCAGTGCTGTCACTTTGCCACCTAAAACACACCAGAGTCTCAACACCAGTGCAGAAAAAACTGCATTAATGAGCTTTTCTCATTCACTGCAATATCAGAGCAGGAGAGATTATGATACGATGTTAAGTATCTGTGAATTTGGAAGAAGAGCCCTTTGATTGATCAGGTGTCATATTTGCTTCTTTCAAACATAGTAAAAAGGCAGATTGCTGAAAAAATTAAACATTAAATTCAAAATTAATTAAAAATTAACAACAACAGAGTGTTTTAAATACAGTAGAAAGCAGTCAACAAAGTACAGGGATTGAATTCGGTGACGGGTGAAGCAGGTTTGTAACCTCCATGACAGGGTTAAGTCAGGTCAGCCCATGACCCAGCGAAGAAACCTAGTGGCTACAAAGTTAGGACATGAAAGCAAAAGGATTCATTTGATTCTCTCCTGAGAGAATTCCAGGCCCTTCTGGCATCAGTCCTGACAGCAAAGCAAATCTGTAGGGATGTCTCTTGATAAACTCATGGACAGAGGCAACTCTCCAAGACAAGGTACACAAACTCATTTCCTTCTCAGCTTTCACCACCTTCAGAGTTCAGTGGATTGGCCTGAACTCTGGATGTTCAGTTTACACTGTGCAGGGTGTTTTGTACTGGATGACTGCAAAGCTCATTCAAATCATTGGATTCAAAATATTCCAACCTCTTTTTGCAGAAGAATATACTCAGGGCCAAACGGAATCATCAACAACTCCTCAAGGTGTGGAGAACCCATATAGAGGCACAAACAGACACCAATACTCCCTCATTTTATTCACACATTCAATCCCAGCTCACCTGCAGGGCAGGGGACTGAAGATCTGAGGTCACTAAGGAATGGTTGAAGTGATACAGAGCAGCAGCAAACTCCTCATCTGACGTGCCTGCAAGACAGGGATCGAGAGCCACTCACTCCCTTTGTATTTTAAACTTTGATGTGAAACTGAAAAGAAGAGAGACAGCTCTGAGTTGCACAGCTCTGCCACTCACCCTTCAGGCCATCCTTGTCCACCTCCTTGATGATGCTCGCCAGCGTGGCCATGTGCTGCTCCGACAGGGACACGCTCAGGTAGTTGCGGATGAAGTTATTCCTGGAGTTCAGCATAGAAGAAGTGATAAAGTTCAAAATGTTTGAAGCTAGGCTCAAAAACTGAAAAGAAAAGAGAAACACGCTATAGAAGCAACAAAAGCAGAGGGATAACATTAAAACAAAACTAAACCACGATAAATCAAGTCCCTTAATTCCCCACCACTGGCAGCAGAGGGAAGGTGCACTCATGGCAATCCAGCTCCCTGCACTGTGCTCTGGGACTGATTCCAGAACTCTCTGACAAGGGTGGAGGCCTCCAGCTTCTCCACTGCATTATTTATTTTTGTCTTTACCCAACGGGGCTGGAGCTAAAAGCATTCTATCAGAAAGTCACTGCTCTTGCAGTGCTGCCCCCATTTTCCCTCTTCCCTCTGTAACCCAAACAGATGCAATCTCCAGCCTCTGCTCCCCTGGTGGCAACAAATCCTGAGACATTCCACCTGACAGAAGAGGAGAGGAGAGGGGAAAAAGGAAAAGAAAAAGGAAATTCTGGGAAGGGAAGGGAAAGGAAAAAGGAGCGGAAAAAGGAGCGGAGCGGAGCGGAGCGGAGCG
>VZRN01001100.1:324426-334990 GCA_013397935.1 Dasyornis broadbenti | reverse complement strand
TTGGGGCTCTTCACCCTGGGCGAGCTCTCCAAAGGAGGAGGTGGAGGGGGTGGTGGTGGGGCCACTTTCTCTTTGCTGGGAGAGATGGTCTCTTCAAACCACTGCCCGAGGATTGGTTCACTGTCGTCATCTAACACACCAGGCGGGAAAAACAAACCCATAGTGTTACAAGCAAATACTTTGTAAAACTGAAACCAGCCTGAAAAAGGCCTAAAATAAAATTTCAGTGAGCAGAGTTAGGTGTCTGCTATCTTCATGTCTTTCCAAATCACGAGGCAAAGCCCTTTCACAGAGGTCCAGCAGGAATTTACACAAAGAAATTATTTCCACTCTCCTTTTAAGCAAATACTGCCAAATCCCAGGCGCTCAGGCTTCAGTTTACACAAAAGAGTGCAGCCAGCACTACTTATGCCACACAGACCTTACAAACTGCTCTGTATTTTCAGTGTGACATGTCATTCCAGCCCAAGAAGGCAACAGCACAGCAGCCAGGTTTCCACTAAATGTGAAAAGCAGTTTCACATTTGTGAAACAGCAGTTTGTGAGTTGCTGCAAACTCATTCACCTTGGCTGCTGTCCTCCTCAGTGCTGCTAAAATCATCCTCGTAGTAAGTGTTGGAGTCTGTGGAGGCGCTGGCATCGCTGCTCATGGAGCCCTTCCTCTGGCGCTGCAGGACACAGGCCTGAAGAACAGCAGAATGAGGAAAATTTTAGGATTGCGGAAGATAATAATGTGAAAATGAGAGTAATTTCCTCATGCCTTTTGAATTTTCTTGTAGCAAATTTCTCTCAATTAGTTAACGATCAGTTTTTCAAGGCTTAAGTTGTGCTAGAAATTACACAGGATGGTTGAAAATAAACAATCCATGCCAAGCTTGTAAGTGACACTTGAAATAACTGTTCTAATATAAAAGCATCTGTAATCAATGCAGCCTTTTCAGCTTCCCACTAAAATCACAAATACCACTCAGCTTACAAAAAAAAGTGCATTTTCCTTAGCAGAAGTTTGCCAAATTTACATCTCTGAACAGAGGAAAGAGAGAGGCCCCGGCTGACAACTTCTGAAAGAAGAATTGTATCTTCTTCTCAGCACAGTCCCGGTTTGTGAAGGGATGACAATCTGGAGTGGCTCAGCTTCAGAAGTTCTCTAGCTGTGTGCCAGCTCCTACCTTTCTGTAGGAAGTGGAGAGCAGAGTCAGCAGCAAATTCGTGAGAGGCACGGAGTCTATGAGGCGCTGAATCCTCTGGATGGACGTGCTCTGAGCCATGATATCCAGTACTGCCGGAGGGCCATCGCTCTCCCAGCCCTGCAGAGCAGAATTGCAAATTGAATTGAAAGGCAGAGAAATTGATAGGAGAATTCAAAGTGGAGAAGGCGGGATGTTTCAGCAGAATGGCCGTGCTGAATGCGTACCTTGTGCAACGCCTCCACTTGCAGATCTTGGAAAAGAGATGACAGCAATTTGATGGCATGATTGGCCAGCACCACTGACAGCACCCCAAACCCTTGATGCCTGCAGAAATATCAAGGACAGAAATGTCAATTCAGGGTGGGGAGAAAAAAAAAAAAATTAAATAGAGCGACCGCTTTGCTAAACTGGAGACAAGAACTTTTCTTCTTTCCAAGACTCAGGACTTGAATTACAAAGAGAGATAAAATTTCAAGAGACCAACAAGACCCTGCAGCAGCTGCTTGCTGGGCTTGGTTAGATCCCTGGACAGTGATTCCTGCAGGGCTGTCACATACCCTTTCCCAGGGCCCAGTTTGGGGGACCCCACGCCCTCCTTAGTGCGAGCAATGATGTCTCTGACGCGAAGAGCAGCCAAGGGATCCTTCTCCTTCCCCTTATCAGCCAAGGCCGTGGGGCTGAGGTTCAAGATGAGGAAGAGGCTGTTCAGCAAACACCAAGCCCCGAGCAGCTGGAAGTTCTGATAATGCTATCGTGCCAAAAGTCAAGGGGAAGGGGGGAGGAAAAAAGCACCAAAAAGACAAAACACCATCAGTTCAAATGCCAAAGTACACCAGTACAAAAAGAGTGAAAAAACTTCCTGAGATGGAAATCTTACCTCACCCCCTGCACGGCGTGAATTGCTGATGGCTTGTCCAATCATTTCATAGATTTCAAGCTGCAAATTAAGCCAAAACCACGGTAAGACACCACACCAGGTGGCAATAAAAATAAAAACTCCAAATGCAACCGCATTTTATCCTCCACAATTAGCCACCCCTTTAACTCCTTTATCACATGGCTAATGTCCCAAAATCATAGCTGTGTATTGCAAAGCAAATAAACACAAACTCTGTGCTCTGTGCCTGCTGAGGAGGGAAACAAGGAACGCTCTCTCATTTACTTACACATTTCTGTACAATAGTAGCAGCATCGTTTTCGTAATCTTCTTCTTTGGAGCTCGTCGACCCGGTCCGTACCTGTTGGGTGCTGCCCACGTGCAGGATGGCCATGCAGGTGGCCACGCTCACACCTCGAGGAAAACAAGTGCAGGGGACATTCTTAGGAAGAGTCACTCTTGGGACAAAATGTTCCTACTCAGCACATCGAGACAAGCGGTATTGAACATGTCCATCAACTTGATGGAGCAGGGAATGCTCAGCATTACTGCTGAGAGATTAAAAAAATCTTTAGTACCCTAAAAGAGTGACATTTTGTCCTACACAAACACACGGGAACAGTTAAAGGAGGTAATGTTTTACCATGTAATTCAATACCATTTTTAAGACAATCTTCATACTTGAGTGCCATGAAGTCTCCCCCATACCAATTAAACACTCAAGATTTTGGTGTGCTTAAACCACTCCTGGGAAACAAGGCTGATTTGGGACTATAACAAATTAAGTTGAAGCCTAAAGTAAAAATATATTTTTCTCAGAACACGAAAAGAGCAGAAATTACAGGCTGTTAAGAAGATGTTGAGTCATTCAATCTTTTTCTTAGGTACTGACAGGAACAGCAGCAGAATGTACCAGAAACAACTTCAGTGTTAACCCCATCCCCACACTGTGCTGCAGAGCTTCGCACTCATGAGAAATCAACGCTACTTGTGAGCCGAGCCTCCAATATGCAGGTAACAAATCAGAGCAAACAGCTCCAAAAAAACTACTGGAGATCCACTCACCTGCGTAGAGACAGCTGAGAGCAAGAACAGTCACGTCCTGGAGCCGTGTGGGCGTCAGGGGCTCCAGCACAGGCAGGGACAGAGTGTCCAGGGCCATGGTCACGTCGATCACCAGCGAGTGGAACCTGCAGGCAGGACACAGGATGAGGACAGGTCACTGCCCTGCCAGTGCGGTGGTTGATGGCATGGACTCCACAAGATGGTGATAAGCAAAGACACTTTGTTGCCACAATCCAGGGTTCTTAAACTGTTCCTTTGTTTTGAGTTTCCAAACTTGTGAGGCACAACAAATGTGTTGAACCAACCCCCACAAACCACGACAGGAGCACGCATCAGGTGTAACCAACCACCAGCCCCACGCTCTGAGCACCCATTGGTTCTAACAATTGTTCTCAGTTCTGTCACTTATTTTTCCCCTCTGGTTCAGCAGAGTCATTCCCAGAATGCTCTCTGGTCGGCCCAAGTAGCAGAAGTGATCAAGGATTTTCCAAGGGCAACAAAGCCCTCACTTTGCAAGGCCTTTCTGCTCCACAATAACCCAGCCCAGTCACCTCCCCCCAGGCACACGGAGCTGTCCCAAGCAGCGCTGGCACTGACCCGTTGCGCACGGCCGTGGCGTCGGCCACCGTGGCCGGCATGATGAAGAAGGAGTTGGCGGACACGGCGTCCTGGAAGCGGTTGATGTAGCGCAGGAAGTAGGGCAGGTTCAGGCACACGCGCAGCAGCTTCTCGGAGCCACCTGCCAAGCACAGCAGCAGTGCTGTGTCACTGGGTCAGAGCTAACGGGCCTCAGTAATTGATTTAATTGGTCTTGGTGGTAAGAAAATGCCATCAGGGGTGAGGCAATGACTGGTTTACAGCAGCAGCTGGTGAAGTTTGCAGCCCAACACCTGTAACGGGTGTCGAGCTCTGTGTCTGTGTCAGGTCCAGCTGGTGGGACTTGATGATCCTAAAGGTCTTTTCCAACCTTCATGATCCTGTGATTCTAATGCACACCTGCTCAATAATCCACCCCATAGGGTATTTCACATTGTCCCTCTTATCTACCCCTCTAAACACAAACACACTGAGCTCGTCTCTGCAGTGAAAACTCCATTCCAGCCACAACCTCCCTTGGCAAGCACCAGGCAACCCACAGAACAGAGCTTCTTCCCACTCAGAGCTGTGAGATGTAACACTGGAGAGACATTTTTCCAGCACTTTTTTGGCCCCAAGCTAGAAAGCTGATTCTCACCAAGTTCTTGCAGGCTGGCCACATTCTGAGCAATGAATATGCTCTTGGTCTTTGTTGCAGAGGTTTGATCTGTGGCAGCTTGATCCTCGCTCTCTCCTTCCACCTAAAGCAAGCACATACTCAATATATTACGGAGGCACTAAAAACACGCAGTATTTCTGTAACAAGGTGTATCAGCAGCACGACTCAAAACAGCCCTGGATGTCACTGAACGTTGCCTTCCATGAGGAAACAAATCCAGTATTGCCAACAGAGCACAAACAGTATTTAGTTGTTTGCCATTTCTCACATGCAAGCAGGATTTACATATTTATGAAAGGTTCTCTTTACACCTGTACTAAGAACCCTCTGTCCTTCCCTGCACTGGGTAATTACTGTCGAAATTCAGGCTGTTTCTGTTTTAGAGGTTTTTTTACCTGTGTCTCTGCTGTGATTGATGGTGATGACGAGACTCTGGGGTTAAAGACTGATGTCAACTGGTTGAGGAAGTTCATCTGCACTTCCTTCTGTCTCAGCTCCGGGCTCACCGGGGAGGCCAATTCCTTCTGGTCCTCAACTGCAGGGAACACAATAAATCCCCGTTTCAGAGAGCAAACCCCAGGATTTTCTGCACCTTAACTCCAGTGCTGCAGTGAAACACGCACAGATGAGGCCCCCTCTTACCATCAGAGAGGGTTTTGACAGTCTGAGGCAGCTTGGCTGATTTCATCATCGCTGTGAAGGTGATGATTTCCGTCCGGTCCAGGCGGCTGCAGCCCGTGCACAGCCCCTTGATCAGCAGAATGAGGTGTTTCTACAGAAAGCAGAGACATCAAATAGATTTTCAATTCTCTTGATTCCAATCACTCCTCCACATAATTTACTCTAAGCAGGTGGATTAAGAGTAATGCAACTTCAGCTGCTGAGGCCACTGCGACAGCTCTGAGCCACTCTGATCTCCCCCCGAGGATCGTGACACGTTCCTGACTGCAGGTAATCCGGGTCACTGACACTGCGCTGTGCTTCCTGTGGAAAACACCTGGAAAAGCTCTCTCTGCTGTCAAACACCACATTATGGGAACACTTCTCACACACCTTCCCTCTTTGAGATTGATCCAAGCTTTCCCACAGGACTGAAATACAAGCAGGCAAGAAAACATCTTTAAAAACTCAACAAATAGCTGTGATCTAGGTTGTGACACAAATCCAAACCACTGTGCAGGAAACTGGAACAGAATTAACCAAGGCTTCAGGTCACCTTTATTTCAGGTTGTGAGCAAGCTTTGATTCCAAATAAAGAATGCAGAGGGAAGATTCAGTAGGAGTCAGTCTCTACCAAAGCATACACTTAAATACTTTAAGAGCCTCATTCATTTTGCTTTTTGCATTCAGCATTAGAGCAGATAATTCGAGCCCAAAGTCCATCTGCACACTGAGGCTGGCCCAGGGGGTCCAAACCTGTGCTCACCTGTGAAACAGCACATGCTTCGTCTGGGTTCTCAAGCCGCAGCAGGGAGAATTCAATCAGGACTTTACAGGCAGCTGCCACTGACTGCAGCTGGTTTCTTGGTACTGAAAAAAAGCAGATCCTTGTACTCAGAATAAGTTTGAAAACAGTCCAGTGTAACAAGCTCCCAATGCTGTCGATAAAGCTGGATGCTCTGCAGCGTGGGTATGCACTCAATCCATCCTGCCTAACACAGATGCAATACAAACTCAGTCTCATTACAATGTAACCCAAGAAATGTCAGCAAAGCGAGGATAATTCCTTCTGCCAGACAGGGGAATTCAGACAGATAAAACAGTTTCCCCAGCAACATTATTTAATGCTGACAGAAGCTCTGAAGAACACGAAACAAGTTCACAAAGCCCATTTTTTTGTTGAAATTGCTAAATTGTCAGCCAAAATAACGGAAAATATTTTGAGTCACAATGTTTTGATCATTAATTCCAACACAGTAACACAACTGCAGAAGCCCTGAATGGTTTTGAGTTGGTAGAGACCTTAAATCTCAGGCAGTCCCACCCCCTGCCATGGCCAGGGACACCTTCCACTAGATCAGGTTGCTCCAAGCCCTGTCCAACCCAGCCTTGGACATTTCCAGGGATGGCAGTGTTCTAATTGCTGAAGGATAATCCAAAAATCCTGAAAACTGATTTAAGCACTTGACCCAAAATTAGATCAGGTCAATGAATAAGCAGCCAAAAAGGCAACGCTGTCCAGTAGCTGGTGGCCAAATACTCCCATCAACAAGCCTCCCTTCCCATCAGAGCTGACATTTTGTGGTACAAAAGCCAGCAATGCTGGCCCTGAAGTCTGATTCAGCAAAAGGGCAAAAAAACAAACACAAAAATGAACAGCTCTGATTTGCTTTTACTGCATCCCAGGGGGCAAGAAGGAAGGAGCAAGAGAAGCAAAGGAACACTTACTGAGACCACACACAGTAGTGATGTAATGTGTGGAAAGTGCAACGAAGGAGGAGTAAAAAGGCTCGTACTGCTTGTCGTGGTGCAGGATCTCGGATTCACTGCAATGGAGAAGGGGAGAGGTCAGCTGGAGCCAGCACAGCAGCACCACCCAACACCCCACTGCACCCAGTGACAGGGCAAGGCAAGACAACAGCTCTGGGAACACAACCCTCGTGTCCTCAGGACTCAGTGCTCCAGCAGCAGCCGGATTGCGGCATCAGCATCACTATCCACACGGGAAATGTAAGGAAATAATTCCAGTACTGCCAGTGTTTCTCCTCTGCAGCATCAACAGGTCAGACTCTACCAGCCACACTCCCTGCCAGAGGCTCATTAACCTTTAAGTTGTTCTAAACTCAGCTGCCCAGAGTGCCTGGACTGCGTGTTCTGCTAACACTGGCAGGATCGGCCAGGCCTGGAGCACAGGCATTCCCTCTCTGTCACGGCACGGAGGCAACTGGAGTTTGTGCAAGCCTGCAAATCAGAGGGATCAGAGCAGGCAATTGCACAACCTCAACAGACACAGCACCTGCGACCACCTGCGGAGGGAAGGATTTGGGCAGGTGAGGCAGAGTCCCTGAGGCTTCTCAGAGAGACTCACTGGCCTGGGAGATCAGCCACTTACGGCAGAGGTGACACCCTAAAGGTGTCCCACCCCTCCCACCTGCACAGACACGGAGGACATAAACTGCTCTGCCTCCTCACCTCATTGTGCCCCTCGTTTGTCCTGTGACAAAACTAAGGGATGGGCATGTCTGCCTATTAAATGATCGATTAATTTACTGTCTTTCACATTTTCATACAGTGATGTGAACTCTGAGCAAGTTGGAAGAAAAGATTACTCGACTCAGCTTCACTTTGCCTCTCCAAATCCAGGCAGGCCTCTCCACCTCTGGGACAGAGGTTATTTCTGGAGGGCAGGTGAGGAGCAGAAGGCAGCAGCCCATGGCACAGGCTGTACCCAGCTCCAGCCACAATTTCACCATTCCCTGCTGACCTGAACAAAACTCAGTTTAGGCCCAGTCACCTTCCCTTTTTCGACCCTAAGCCATCGTTTCCAGCTGTAACGGGAGATGCAGCTGAAACAGAAAGAACTCTGGAACAGAACCATTTACTCATCAGCTTTGTACTTGGATTTCCTAGGGCTGAGGTTTCATTTAGTGTGCCTGAAAAGCCGAAATAGAAACAGAAAGACAGAAAACGAAGAGAGAGGCTTTACTGGAAGATATTCATCAGCGTCACATGACCGAGTCCCAACACCTCAGGCCTCACCTCACCCTCTCCTGCATGACAGGGAACAAGCCCAGAGACTGAACCTGCAAAAGAGCCTGTGCTCTCTCCTTTTCCAACACTAATTTTGCTCACCTGCCTCTCAGCTCAACTCCAAACTAGCAGCAGAAAGTATTGTTAGGAGAACAAATTAGAACAATTTGGGAATAACAGAGTACAGGAGAGGCTGACAGCTCCTAAATTACTGCATAGGTCAAGCTATGCAACACACAGTGCCCACAGGGTGTGAAGAACACAGAGGTGCGGAATCCAGCACGAGATAGGGATTGGGCAATGAGAGGTTTGAGTTTTACTAAAACATGTTGTGGATGTTATGATAAGGCAAAGTGGAAGGCAGCTGTCAAGTAATCATCAATCCTTGCAAATAATCATCAAGAGAAGATAACAGCTCAGTCTGCGATGTGCCAGAGTGTTATTTTGAGTATATAGTGAGATTTAATAATGACTCTCAGCCTCTGTGCCGTGGTTTATTGCTTACAGGGGTTTTGCTCCCCAGGGAAGCTCATTACTCAGGCTGAAGCCTCCGTGTCTCTACCAGCGTTCATCAGCACCAAATCCCTCAAGCTCCTGCCTCAGCCCTGCTCCCGAATCCTGAGCAGCCCCCAAACAGCCCCTGCCCCGTGGGCACAAAGCAGCCTCCTCCTTGGGAAGGCACTGCTCCAGGTGCAGGAGTTCTCCCCTGTGGGAACCCCTTCCCCAAAAACCAGCCTCGAGTGACTGTCACAGACCCTGAGCTCCTCTCCAGCTGCACCTTTCCAAGGCAGCATTTCCATCACTCACGTCAAATAAGGGACTCATTTCTATCGATTCTTGAAGATACCTGCTAACAGAGGAATACCAGTAACCTCATGATGCTTAAACTTACAAATGAAATACAAGAGTAGTTTAAAAAGGAAGTTTATTGATTTATTTTGAAAAGAACAACACTGGTGATTTCGCTGTCATCGCACCAAGTTTATTTAAGGGGAAATCCAGACACTTTGGGGTTGGCTGACACCATCAAGAACTTAACAACTGCCGTCTAAAAATAGCATGGACAGATAAAAGATTTTCTGTGAGAAATCTAAAGATAGATTCTTGTTCAGCACAGAAAAGCACAGCTCCAGCCACGAACAACTTGCATTTATGTCTTTGTGATTTCACACACCAAGGCACAAAATAAAAAGTACCATCCTGCAGGAGCCCAAATCCTGCCATCAGACACACAACTCCAACCTCAGGCAGCTGCTTGAAGGCAACAAACTGCTGCCTCAAGTGGAAAATAGAATCCAGATTCCCTCTAAAGGAGGAAACAGCCCTCTCCCAGCACTCAAGTGGATGCACTCAAGTGTCCCTGGGATATTCTGATTAAACACTCCACTAGTGAAGTTTAGGCACAGGGACAGCAGAGCTGCCCGGAGAAAAGTGTCACTGGAACGGTCCCTAAAACAAAGACTGGACAAAGAACTGCCCAAGCCCATCACCACTGAGCATGCAGCTTCTGGGGGAACAACTGCTCTCTGTATGCAGGCACAGAACTCTTTGAATTGAACTCTTTGAATCTGAAGCATCCACTGCACACTCAGCCATTCTATATCAAGCAAAACACCACAAGGCTTTATTTTATCATCTTCCTCAGTGCAGTGTTTATTTTATGTTTCCTAACAACTTATTGTGGCCGGGGCTATATCTCTGCAACTAAGTATGATGTTGTGGCATTCACATCTCGTGTTTTAGATCATAAAACAAGCTGTAAGTTGAATTAAGTAGCTGTGGTGGGTACTCTTATGTTCGGAGTACAACCTGTGTGGTTAAGGCAAGGCAGACTTGATTTGGTTCTGCTTTATTCCTACTTAAAATACGAGAAGTATTGCAGTGGTAAAGACTTAGAGAGAAGTCTGGTCCCCTCCGAGCCCGGTGAGACAACACTTCCCACGGCCCAACCAGGCAAACTGTGACACGCCTGGACAAAAGCAAAACCACAAGAACAGTCCCGAAGCCTCTCGGCGGGCGCCTGTCCGAGGTGCTGCGGCCGGGTGAGCACCCTCAGCCCGTTATGGGGCCCGAGGGCACCTCCGAGAGCTCCGGCCCCGGAACAGCGAGAGGAGCCGGCGACGGAGCTCGGGGCTTTGCCCGGGCTGCTGCAGCGCACGCCGCTTGCGCTGCCGGGCACCGGACACCCCGCCCGGCACCGGGCACCTCACAGCCAGCCGGGCACAGAGCTGGGCCCCGCCTCAGCCGCCCCTCAGCCGCTCCCGCAGCGGCACCCGCGGCACTCCCCTGAGCGGGCGACACCGAAGGGCGGCAGCCCCCGCCCGCGCTCCCTCACCTCTCGATGACCGAGGCGAGCAGCTGCGGCAGCTCCTTCATGTCGAAGGCCGAGTAGGACGCGGAGAGCAGCGGCCGCACGGCCACGTCCCAGCCGGGCCCGGCCGCGGCCCCCGCGCCGCCCGCCGCCATCTTGGGCTGCGCTGGGCCGGG
>VZRN01001100.1:273059-304307 GCA_013397935.1 Dasyornis broadbenti | reverse complement strand
AACCCGGCAGGATTTGGGACAGCGGCAGAGGAAGCCTGGCGGGTCTCTGAGGAGTTGTGGAGTTGCAAAGAAAAACAGCCCAAGTTTCGAAAAGAGCGGGTTTCCAAGGAAAAATAAAGTCAAACTCCGAACCGCGTCGGTGAGGAGACGAGCGCCGGTGCTGTGAGGACAGGTTGGGGCTGGATTTTGGCTTCTTTTTTGCTCAACTTCCTGTTTTGTTTTATTTTTTCTTATTATTTTCTTTTTTTCTTCTTCTCTTTTTCTTTTTTCGTCTTTTCTTCTTTTTTTCCTTTCCCCCTTTTTTCTTTTTTGCTTTTCTTTTTTCTTTATTTTTATTTTCTTATTTTCCTTTTTTTCCCCTTTCCTTTTTTTTTCCTTCTTATTTCTTCTTTATTCCCTCTTCTTTCATTTCTTCTGTTTCTCCTCCGAGGCCAAGCCCTGCCGGGCTGGCGGCCTTTCCCACCGGATGCAAACCCAAGGCCAATAAAGGTGCATTATCCACTCGCAATCCATTTTCCCAACACCAGCCAGCTCCCGGAGGAGCCCAAGCCCTGTCCCTCACACTGTTCCTCGATGTTATTAAATTTTTCCCGTGTTATTCCCTTTTCCCCAGCGTTATCCCAGCGGTTCCATGGCTGCGCGGCGCTGGAGGGGTCTCCCCTTTGGGAATCTCTCTGACTGCCCCAATGGCTCCCGCTGGATCATGGATGTGTTCAACGAGTGTGCCCAGGACGGCCGGGACATCGCCAGCATCGTCCTGGGGCTGGGCTCCATCGGCTGCTTCATCGCTGCGGCCTTCCCGTGAGTACCGCTCCCAAATCCCGGCCAGCCCTTCCCACGGGACAGCAGAAACCGAGCTGCCAGCACAAGGTGCCGCAATTATTAAATCCACCCGGCAAAAGCAGCGAGGGCCTGGCAGATTTCGGGTGAGGGGAGCAGGCAGCAGAGCCCCAGAGAGCCTTGGTGGTAGTGGCTGTCGTGTTGTGGCTGGGCTTGGCAGCTGGAATGTCCCACGTAAGCCACGTGCAATGCCAGCAGGACAGGTCACACTGCTCCAGGAATGTCTCCAGGAGCCCGGGGCTGCCTGGAAGTGCTGACACAAGGGTGGCAGAGGGGCATGTGAGGGGTCTTTCGTAACCAGAGGGGAGGATCCCGCAGCTGGGATCATCCTCCCTGCTCCTGCTACAGGGCACCCAGTGAGCATCAGGGGGGCTCAGGGGTTCCCGCTGGGGCCAGGGGAGCACATGGCCTTGATTTTCCCTTTTCCTCCCCCGAGTGCTTTGGGATCCACAGGGAATCCTGGGGCTGGCCCCCAGGTAGTGCTGAACCAGCTGAGGGTGATGTTTGCACCTCTGCCCAATTCTCTGCAGGCAGTTTTACCAGGCCTGCAGGACAGGCATCATGGACCAGGCTCTCTCCATCTATTTTCTGCTGGGATGGCTGGGTGGAGACCTCCTGAACCTCATCGGTTCCTTCCTGGCTGATCAGCTGCCCCTGCAGGTACTGAGGCCGGGCTGCCTCTCAAACACCCCATTTCCAGGGAGGAGGGAGGGGCTGGGAGCTGCTTTGTTCACCACTGGGAGCCAGAGACACAAACAGCCCGGGATGCTCCTTCTTTCCCCCCAGAAATGCTCCCCTCTTCCGTCCTGGGGTTGCTCCCTTTATCCCCCCTGGGTGTGGTCCCTTCTTTCCCAGGGATGCTCCCTCTTTCCCCCATGGGGATGTTCCCTTCTTCCTCCCTAGAGCTGTTCCCTTTTTCCCCTCTGGAGTTGTTCCCTTCTCTCCCAGGGATGCTCCCTTCTTTACCCCTGGGTTCCTCCTTTCTTTTCCCCCGGTGTTGTTCCCCTCTCCATCCCAGGACACCCTTCTCTCCTGGGGTTGCTCCCTTTTTCCTCCCCGGGGTTGCTCCCTACTCCACCCCAGGACACTCCCTTCTCCCCCAGAACCGCTGGGAGAGCAGGGAACATCCCTGTGGGACCATCCCAGCCCCTCGGGCCGGTCCCTGGGGGTGCACCCAGCGTGTCCCCTCCCCACAGGTGTACACAGCCATTTACTACGTCCTGGCAGACCTGGTTATGCTCTCCCTCTACTGCTACTACCGGGTGAAGAACGGGAGCAGAGCGTGTGAGTAGGGGGCCTCTGCTCCCCTCGGCACTGGGAGCAGGGAGGGGGAGATTCCAGAGGGCCCTGGGAGCCTGGGGAGATTCCAGGGACAGTTAGTAGACGCCTCTTAGTGCTTGCTGGGGTTTTTTTTTTTTCGCTTGGGTGATTTGAGTCCCTGGGGGAGCCAAAGCCAACAAATAGCTACAGGCTGGGCCGGGGGCTTCTGCAGACCCTGCAAACCCCTCCATGGTGTCCAGGCTGAAAATAACATCCCCGAGAGCCTCACTGGGCACAGAAATAAATAAATTCCCTTCAGTTACACGGTGACTCCACCTCGGAGCTGGGAACCTCAGAACTCCTGACTCAGGCGGTGCTGGGAGGGAAAGGGGGAAGTTTTCTGACTCTTTTGGGGTCGGTGCTCCAGCCTTGACAGGGCAGTTCCTCTCAGTTCAACTGGAGTGAAAACGGAACTTGAGCAGTTCTTTCAAGCTTTAAACAGCCTGAGAAAACAGAGAAAATCCACTTTTCAGCACTGAAAACTGAACCCCAAACAGGCTCCTTGAGACTGGGATAATTATTTAACTTAGTAAAGACATGTAAAGTTATTAAACCAGTTGATATCTGACCCATCACATATGTAGTTTTGTTAAGCTGGAGAGCTTGTTTACTGAATATAGTCACAACAAAAATTACTGAGAAATAATAAATCAGTAACAGTAAATAAGCCACAGCAGGACTTGCTCCAGCAGGTATTGGAGAGTGGCCATTTTGAGTTAAGATAGGGAAATCTTCTAGGGGGGACGTTTTCTAAGAGCCCTAAACCCAAAGACAGCGAGATAGGAGCGGTTTCCTCTGTGATAAGGTACAAATTGGCCACATCACTGGGAGATCAATCACATAAATCACCCACAGCAGCCACTGCCCCAGCCCTTGGTGAGATAAGGGAGGGTTCAGAGGTTGCTCAGTCCCTTGGTGAGGTAAGGGAGAGTTTGGAGGTTTCTCCAGCCCGAGGGGGTCCTGGCACCCCTGGGATTGCTGGGATTCTCCCCAAGCAGGCTCTGTTTGCCTCCCTGCAGTCCCTGCTCCCATCAACGCAGCCTTTGTGTTCCTCTCCGTGGGGTCCCTGTGCAGCCTCTCCCTCCTGGGCAGCACCAGCACCGAGGATCCAGGCACCTTCAAGGGGAGGTCTCTGCTATCAACTCCTGGGGATCAGCTTGGATCAAAGGTGAGCCAATTCCTGAATCTGGGAGATGGGATGGAGCTCTGGGTGGGGATGTCCTGCTGGATGCTGTGATCCCGCTCCGTAGTCCCACAAACCCACCCTGGACCCCACCACGTGTTTTGGGGTTAGGGCCTCTTCTTATTTTAGGACCAAATTGTTCTCCAGGAGGCTGTTACAGTCTAGGAAGGTGGCACTGGAAAGAGAACTTTTCCAAAGATTGCTCCAAAATTCAGGAACAGTTTGCTTCAGGATTTCAGACATTTTAGGGCTTTTTCGCTTCAAGCACTTCCGTGGGCCTGCTCAAGAGTCAGAAAACATTTCCCACATCTGTGTTTGCCTGCAGACTTTATTTCAGGTAGCTGCATAGGATGGACATTCTCTAAAAAAATGTGCTTTAAAGAGACTGTTTTCAGGAAATTTGAAAGAATTTTCCCTTTTAATTCTTTTTCCAATTATCCACATTTATATATAATACTGAAAATCAACCAACCAAGAAAGTGCAGCAAGGTAAAACTAAAAGTAGGTTTGCAAAATAGTTTTGCTCTGGCAATAGAAAAGGATCTCTCCATGCAATGAAAATAAACCCAATTCCCATTATAACAGATTGCACTGTGTGTTTTCCTGTGGTAAAGTGAAATTATCAGTTGTACTTATCCCTGGGCTGCCAGAGGAGGGGGAGCTGGGCTGGGTGTGGCCGTGCTGGCGCTCTGAGCACGGGGGCTGTCCCTGTCCCCGCCCCTGCTTTCCAGCCTTTCTCCAGGACCGAGATCATCGGATTTACCATCGGCTCCATCTCCTCCGTGCTCTACCTGTGCTCCCGAGTGCCCCAGATCTGCACCAACGTGAGTGCCCAGCCTGGCACCCCCGGGGTGTCACTTGGAGGGGGCTTGGGGGGCTCTCCTTTCTCCTGGGTGGAGTCTCAGAGGTCCCAGGCCCCATCTCTGGTCATTCCATCAGGGACTAATTCTCTGTATTTATTTTCCTCCCCTCCCTTTAACCCACCAATATTTTCAGGGTGGTGCTTTCATTTTGTCTTATTTGCAAGCTAAAGGGGAACTGAAAGACTCTCAGCTTTGAGTCACCACATTTTCTGTTCTTTTTTCTGTGTGGGGAGAGGACGATTAATACCGCTTTGTAGAGAGAGCTGCACCCAAGCTCATTTCCTCTCCCTGTTTTTCCAGTACAAGAGGAAATCCACCAGCGGGGTCTCCTACTGCCTCTTTGCCCTGGTGATGCTGGGGAATTCCCTGTACGGCCTTAGTGTCCTCCTGAAGAACCCAGAGCCAGGCCAGGGCCAAGGTGACTACGTCCTGCACCACCTGCCCTGGCTCGTGGGCAGCCTGGGTGTCCTGGCCCTCGACGTGGTTGTATCCTTTCCCTTGGGGTGGGATCCCAGGGAGTGATCCTGGCGTGGAACAGGCAGGGAGAGGCGGGAGGGGTGGGGATGATGCTGCTCTCCCAAAGCCCTTGGCTTGCACTGAGCTCCTTGTTCTGTGTCCACCTCTCCTGGCCCAAACTCCTCTCTCTGGGTGGTGACTCCCAGGGGTCCACGCTGTGAGCGTGCAGAGCCTTAACCTCTCCCCAGATCTCCTTCCAGTTCCTCGCGTACCGGAAAGGACGGCCCGGAACCCTTGAGGAGAGGGATGCTCTCCTTGGGGAGCAGGAGGAGAGCCCAGAGAGCTGACAGAGGGAGAGGAGGAGGAGGAGGATGCACTTGAGGAAGGTGGCCTTAGGGCTGGGCAAACCAGCCCCTCCATCCCGGTGGCTCCTGGGAGAAGAGGCCCTGAGCCCGTGGGTGCCACGCGGTGCTGCCAGGGCAGTGCAGAGGATGCTGCTGGGACACCTCGTGCCTCTTTGATACCAATGATGCCTTCAGGACAAAAAGGAATTTTTGGATACCTCAGTTGCTCTTTGCTGCTCCAACGCCCCACAGCTGAGCCTGGTCCCTGCTGCGTCTCCCGAGGGTCATGTGGAGCTTCCTTGGTGCTGGAAAACGTGGGAAGAGCCTGAGTGGGCAGCGGACAGGGATAACAGAGCTGCCACAGACACGAGCACCACTGTGGCCTCACAACTCCCACCTCAGCTCCTTCTGGAAGACACACAGGGCTGGATCCAGTGGGGAAGGAGCAGCAGAACCAAAGTGCTCAGCCCACACCTATTTTAATTAGCACAGCTCACCCGTCTATAAAACACGTCCTTCCCACCTGCCTCCCTTGGTTTCATTTTGCTGCTTTACCTGGCAGCTCCTGCCTCTTTCCCAATTTCCCATTTCTCTGACTTCATTTTTTGCCTCACCCATGTTTTAATTGCACAGATTCCTTGGGGAAGTTGCTCTGTTGCTGTTCCCCAGCAGAAGAGCTGCCTCTCTACTCGCTCTGGTTTTTGGTTCCTGCCCTCTCTCGGTGATTAATTTATCCTCGGCTTGATGAGTTTATCCCCCAAACTGATGAGTTTATCCCCCTCTCGGGGCCCTGCACTCCAGCACGGCACTCCTTGAGCAGGGAAGAATGGGAAGCAGGGCTGGCCTGGGAAAAGCCCCGGCAGGAGAGAGTGGAGTTGTAGCCAGGCTCCCTCCCATGTGCTGAGCTGTTCCTGCTGGGGATGAGCAGCTCAGTCTCCCTGGGAAAACGAGGAAAACCAACCAGAGCTTGGAGACCCTTCAGGAAAAAGTACCTCAGCTTGTCCTCGTGAAAACGAGAGCTTTCCTTTCCCTGCAGTTGCTATCAGCTCTTCCTTTTGCTTCCCTTTCCCTCTCCAGCTGCTTTCCTGATCCCCAGCATCGTGTCCCTTCTGGCTTTAGCTCCATTATTGTTAATGGATGACTCCCCAGCCGGTCCATGACATTTGTCCTTCCCAAGGAAGTCACTCTCCTCTGCTTTGTCCTCACACCGAGGACACCAACCCACGGTTACGCAGCTCCACCTGGATCTCACATTCCATGGGATTCCGACTGCTTGGTGCCCCCAGCCTGCACCAGCAGGTTCAGTACTTGGACTGACACAGCTGTTTTCAGGAAAAAAGGTATTTTTCAGCCTCTCTGAGCCCCTTGAACCATACCAGTGGGTTTTTACTGGATTAATTCACAATTCTGCCCCTCCAGCTTCACAACGGGGCTGCTCACCTCATCCTGAAGCCAGCAGGATTTCCTCTCCCATCTTTTCCTGGGAATTACAGAACAATTCCAATCCAGTTTTAATACAAACCATGAGCAAATCCCTTACTTCTGCCACTCACAACATAAAGTAATTGCCACGTACTGGCTTTTCTTAAACCTAGACAAAGAACCTCTGACCTAAGGAGGAAAGAACGTGTAAATGTAACATCCAGGAGTACCCAAAGCACAAACTTGATTTACTCTGACTTTACTTGGGCTGGGTAGGGTGGAGCAGGGTGAGCAGCTGCACAGGGAGGTTGGTGGCTGGAAATTCCTGAGGCTGTCCCTGAGGTTCTCATCCCTCCAGGTCATTACTGCACTGTGTTACTGCTGCCCCTGCGTTTAGGATTTTGCAGAGGCAAATGATAAACCAGGAAAGGCAGAGCAGAAACAAGCGGCCCTGAGGGAGATGATAACTGAAAACTTCGACAGGAGTCTCCCCCTGCCAGGCTCCAGAGCTCACACCAATTTAGGAAAGGTTTGTCTTGGGATAGGACCACGAGACAGCAACCAAATGCCAGAGTGTTCCCAGCCTGTGTCCCACAGGAGCTCCGTTGCCTCCCTCTGGCCATGTGCAGGAGCCTGGGTGGGACACAGGTCACGTTAGAAAAGCAAAATTAAAGCACATGAATTAATTCATGTGAGTGCCTACAGTCCCCACTCACAGAGGGTCACCCAGAGGGCAAATCCCAGAGCCACAGGCGGGAAGAGCCCAGCAGATCTTTATGTTCTTCCCCAGTTCCACCAGGATTGGGTTTGGTACAAGCCAAGCCTGGAGCAGGCCGGAACCCAAAGCTGTGTCAGGCCCCTCTGCCCACGAGGGCTCAGGAGGGGACGCGGGGAGGGTCACAGGTGACACAGGGACCAGGCAAGGAGCTTCTGGGGCAGCAGGGATGGGTGGAACCACCCAGGCCAGCACAGCCGCTCTGCCCAGGGCTGGACACACAGGTGCCCCCAGGCTGTTCTTAACAAACCCAGCAAAGCTGGACCCATCCTTCTTCCCTAAATGCACTTTTCCATGTTTGCTGGATGCCTGGAGCATCAATCCCAGCACCTCGGGAGGGCAGCAGGCCCGTGAGTAACGCGGGTCCAAAGAGCACTGGGACATCACAGCCCCTTCCAGACAAACATTTCTGGATGTGAGACAAAAAAACAAACCCCAAGTAACCCCGCAAGGAAAGAAAGAGAAACAAGGAGGACACAACCACACACACACTCCTTCCTGGGATTTTTTTTATTTTTATTGTTTTAGTCTTTTTTTTTTCTTTTTTTTTTTTTCCATTTTTTAGTATGGAGGCTCAAGTATCAGATGTAGATTCAATTTAAGCTTTACAAAAAAAACAAAAAATCAAAACAAAAACCCCTTTTGCATTCCATAAAAATTGACAGAAAAGCGCCTTGGAACCAGGCTATAGAAGAGCAGAACTTTCAGCAGGTCTCCAAATCACCATCTCCTGCACATCTGGGTTACTCAGTATCGTACAACCCCAAGGAACACCCTCTCTTCCCTCCCTCCCTCCAGCCAGCCCCTGTGCCCAGCCCCCAAACATACGTGGAATAGATTATTTTTCTCTTTTTTTTTTTTTTCTCCGTTTTTCCAGTTCTTCCTCTTTCACACACCACAGTATTTAATAAATTTTTGTTTTACATTTTTTACACCAATGTAACAAAAGGCAGGAGGGGGTGAGGGAGGAAAAGACAAACAATGATCCATGGTGATGCATATAAATGGGGGAGGGTGGGAAAGGGCAGGGGAGGGGGGGAAGAAAAAAAATAATACATGGACTTCTACAGAAACATAGCCTAAGGTCTCGATAGTAAAATGTGGTGCAAAGTAGGCCTCAGAGACTGAAAAAGTTTGTACAGCTTTATTCATGGGGAGAGGATGGCGCTGCATGGAGAGTATTGGATGCAAATCGTGACGTGACCAACAGAAAAAAGGGCGGGGGGGATGATTCTCTACGAAAGGAATCTAACGAGTGCATGGCATGGCTGGTTAGCACAGACAGGACTTTAACTTTGCTGCTTTCTCTTCAAAGCCTCCACCAGGTCGTTTTTAAGAGCTTCTTGTTTTGATTTGTCTGCAAAAGTCTGCACAGACCTGCGGGGAAGAAGGAAAGGTGGGTGAGAGGCGGCGCAGGGGAGGGCAGGGGTGGGAACAGTCCTGGGAGTCAGGAGGAAGGAGCAGCCCCTCAGGCCAGGCTCAGCTCTGCCTGCTGGAGCCCGGGAAGCAGAAGGCGACGTGAACACTGGGTGAGAACACAAAGCAAAACTCACTCTGGCACCAAAGGCTTCCCCGGCGGCTCCGCTCAGCCCCGGCTGCCCCAGGGAGATTCCCAAGGTTTGGTGTTACAGATTGGAAGAAGCCCAGCGTCCCAGCCAAGGGGGTTAGCGCTCCTGCTCTCCCAAAGTCCACAGAAAATCCAGCCTCACCCAGGAGAAGGGCGGGGCTGGGGAACTCTGACCCTTCTGCAGATCGTTCACCCAGGGTCACCTCAGAATTTCCAGCTGGCATTTGCACCGGGGAGGGGGAAAGCAGCCAGAGGTTCTGGTCTCAAACTGGCCTTTTTTTGTACCTTCCCTAAGGGATGAGTGATCAAAGCAGCTGGAGAAGAACAGAGATACTGTCACAAGGTTATTGCAGGCCTTCCCTTCGTCTGAAAGTACAGAGGAAAAGCTCCACCTTTCAGGAATCACCTGGATGGCTGCCCTGGGAGATGCCAGTGGAGGAACCTCTGCTTTCAATGGGAAAGGAAGAAATTTCCACTTTTAAAAAGGCCCCTCTTAAATAAATTGCTAGAGTGGGCTCTATCAAGAACCAGACTTTTCCACAGAGGAATGTTAGGATCCATTTGGGTAGGATTTCTCCCCACCTAAACCACATTCCACAGCCTTTTCAGGACCTGGTCTCGTGCAAAGCGTCCCTGCCCATGGCAGGGGGGGTTGGAACTGGATGAGCTTTAAGGTCCCTTCCAAGCCAAACCAGTCTGGGATTCTGTGATTCACAGGGACCTTATTTTCCCTGGATGCTGTCTCCTGTCAACAAGGCTGCTCTTTGTAGTGGTTATTCTACCATTTTTATAACAGTATTTCCATTCTCTTGTCTCTGGAGACTTCCGCTGCTTTAATAAAAACCTACACATTTTATATTTGCATTTGTCACCGGCTCAAGAAGTGGTTCTTGGCCACTATCAACAAACAGTGAGCTTCCCCCTTCGTCAGCTGAACGTGTTTGAAACAACATCTGCAATTCGTTAGGAACAGGAGTGGAAGGTTAAGCTGGCTCGGGGTTAGTCACTGCCGTGCGCCCCTGACACTCAGAGCTCCAGAGCAAACGAGAGCACAGCAACAAATCCCTCAGGAGGCTGTGCACAGCACAAGCAAGTGGGGGCTGGCAATGTTTGGGGGAGCTTGAGCAGGACTGGGTTTCAAGCTCCAAGGAAATTCAAAATCCACCAGGATCCTGGGGACAGGCGTGTGGGTGAGCGCACGTTTACTCTGAAGTCACGGGAAGTACCAGTTCTTTTAATTTTTCCAAAAAGATTTAATTCTGCAGGGAGGACACCAGGATTACAGGGAATTTCTTCATGGAAGTGGTGTACCACAGGTGTAAAAAACCCGCTGGTAAAAAACCACGGGATCAGACCAGCCCAATCCACCACCACTCCAGGCACGTGCTCCTTTCCTGCTCCCAAGCCAGAGTGCAAAGTGGTAAATCCTGCCACAATTCCCAGCGTGAGGTTTCACATGGAGGGGGGGGGGAAATGAACGTTTCAAACAGGAACCACAGCGTTTAGTTGGCTGCATTAGGAAAGAACCCGTGGGTGAAGCGGCTCGGCCGCTGCTCCGCTGCGGGATTAGGGGTTAGTTGTTCCCGGTTACCATGCAGGGCTGGGCTGGTGAGTCCTGGTTTAGTGCTGGCTCACACCTCACAGGCAGCGAGGGTACCTGGATTGGTTTAGTTATCAGGCTGGATGTAGATCTGGCGCTGGGTCAACACTTGAGAAAGTTCCCTCTGCAACTGCTTATACTTTTGGTTGTCGGGAATAGCATCGATAGATCTACAGAGAGCAGCGGGAAACCAGGGAGCAAACAGGGAAAAGAACAGTCAGGAGGAGTCGGTAACACAGAGCTGGGGGTTCTGGGAACCTCCACGGGGGTGAGAAGGAGCAGGGAAAGGCTGGAGGAGCTCCGGGTGTTTCCATCACGAGCTGCACGCAGGGCCAGGACTCAGACTGAGGGATGGGGAGACACAGCAGAGAGATCCACCCACAGCAGCTCAAGGCAACGCTCACAAGAGCAAGACACCGTTTCAGATTTCCTCTGATTATAAATGTTAACAAATGCTTCCTGACTAAACCCTGCTCAGCACAAAGGGAAACTGAGGCTGTTCTGAGCTGGGCTTGGGGCAGAACCCAGAGCAGCAGAACCCAGAACTCCTCTCACAGGTCCTGCCGCTCCCTCTGCCCACAGGCAGCACGAGTATTTCATCAACACCATTTTTCTCTCTTTTTCCACATCTCAGCGTGTGAGAAGAGCAGAGCACGTATTTGTGCCCTTTGTTTATTCTACATGATCACTCTAGGCTGGGAGCTCTCTCTGCACTTCACAATGAAGTGATTCGGCACCACAGTTCCTCTATGGGCATGAGAATTACCAGCTTGGGATTTCCATGTCCAATTCCTCTCCAGGAATGAGCAGGGGTTGGAAAGGACAGCAGAGTTTCCCTACAGAAAGGCACAGGGAATTCAGTCTGTTCTCATA
The DNA here is from genome assembly GCA_013397935.1 of Dasyornis broadbenti. Taxonomy (NCBI): domain Eukaryota; kingdom Metazoa; phylum Chordata; class Aves; order Passeriformes; family Dasyornithidae; genus Dasyornis; species Dasyornis broadbenti. The sequence continues at coordinate 293,064 of VZRN01001100.1, read as the reverse complement.
ATCTGAATTTTGACCGGTGGTGTTGAGAGAAAGACAGAATTTAAAACGAAGTCTAAATACCACAAACCAATCATGTCTGGACTTAATTCTGGGACTGTTTTTAAGAACAGCAGAAAGAGAAGTCAGAATTTAAGTACAGCTTGCAGGACTGTGAAGAACAAAGCTAATTAAAAATAATCTGAAAATACAAGTGTTAGTTGGGCTCTTTTCCTCCTGGTGAGGGAACGAGGGATTAAAACACGGCTTCGATTTCTGTCATAGAAGAGTTCCCTGAACTCCACACAACAAACACTGTCCCCAAGCACAGGGAAGGGAAACAAAAGCAGCTCAAGGCTGGGGTGGCACCACAGGGATGTGGAGGGTCCCACACCCACTGCAGTTCCCTTACCTCAGCCCATTAACGATGTCCTTTGTTTTTCCAAAATAAATCTCATTCAGTGTACTTCTGATTTTGTTTTCCATGTCCTAGGGGGAAAAAAAAAAAAGAAGGTTAAGAGAGCAGCTCTTCAGTGCCATCAGATGTTTGCAGGGATGTGACCACTGCACCCGGAGCATCCCCAGAGTTCAGATTCCCACCAAACCCGCTGGGACCCAACCTCCCTGCTCCTATCAAAGCAGCAAAGGCTTCGCTCCTGCTCTCTCAGAGCTCCCTGTCCATCGCTCCAGGCTCTGAGATCTCCCTGCACCACGAGAGGGCAGCTTCTCTCCAGCTTTTCGCGTTCTGCAGGAAAGGAAAATGCCTCTCACCCCGACCTGCCCGTGCAGTTCCCTGGCACTGGACGGACTCCAGGTCAGTCATTCAGGAAAACCAACAGCCCCCAGTTCTGTGCTTGGGGGTTATTTTGAATTTTTGACTCGTTCTTGAAAGCTGCACAGCGGAGTTCTGAGAGATCTGGTAACAAAGCAGCTTTTTTTCATTACGTTGCTTTCATTCAAGCAAAAAAACTTTAAAAAGGGGATTAAAAATGAAGTAACTGCCTTTCATTTCCCAGTGCCCTTAAAAATGGATCATAGTTGAGAATTTTCTCCTTAGCTGAGAATTTCCTCCTTTCTCAGCTGTAACAATCGAGATCTGGAACACCTTCACTCAGGACGGGGCAGTGAAACAGCAAAGTGGTGCAGCCCCTTCTGAGCAGCTCCACCCCTCGTGCTGAGCTTCCAGCACCGAGAGCTGCCCCAAAATCCAACACCAAACCCAGTCCCAGGGGATTTCAGAAGCACTTGGCACACACTGAGCTTTCACTCCAAGGGACAGCGCTGTGCAGCAACCTGACTGGAAATAACTCCCCCCAAGAGTGGCTGCAAAAGCAAATGTGGAGGTAGGCAGTTGTGCTCGGGAAAGGAAGAGCCATTTTCCAGGAAGGTCATGGCAGGGCTGAGCAGGAGGCAGAGGGCAGAGGGATGGGATTGGATCCACAAACAGCTGGCAGTGATGGAAGGAGGGGCACTGAGGCATCACACACCGAGCAACAACAGGAATGGCGAAGGTGTTTGTAAAGAAAAAAGGAAAGAAAATTCTGAGGTCTGGGACCGAAAGAAGCTGCACTCACCTCTACCAAGCGGCCGATGTTGGCTATGTGTGGAGAGGAGTCACTCACGGTCTCATCCTTCTCCATCTGGAAAGGAAAGGCACAGATCCACCCATCACAGGGGAGTCTGAGGGCAGGGCAGGGCCAGGAGGGGTGGCAGAAGTGGGTGCCACCAACTCCTCCAGTGGGCAAACACAGCAGCACCGAGGTGAGGCACCCCCAGCACCCGGCACGGGCACACGGAGATGGAATAAAAAACAGGAATTCAAATAATCCCTGCTGCAGGGAGGCCCCACAACAGCCTCTGCCTCCCCACCAGGGGACAGCCAAGTGACTTTGGCAGGAGAAATTCAGAGCTGGAACAACTCAAGTGTGGTGACCCCAAGGCTCTCAGTGCAGGAGCTGAACAGGACCCGGGTCCCTGGACCAGGGGAGAGTTCCATCCCAAACATCAAAAAAATGGGAGCTGGAACTGCAGCTGCAACACTGGCTGGATTTCATCTTTCTTTGCTTCATGGAACGTCCATCCCATGGCCTTCCGTGGCCTGTGCTAAGGGAAAAATCCATTTTCCCCAGTCCTTGAGGTGAAAATTGTGGCCAAGGCACAGCCAAGCCGCCCAACAATGAACACCAGACCCAGGAACCTCAGCAAGATCTGCTGAGACAGCACGAAAACAAAACTGGGAGACAAATGTAGTGGGGAGAGCAGGCTTCAAAGGGTTTGACTAATCCCACTGAATTCTCTTACCCATCTGTTCCTATCCCTCCCTGAGGGCAGAGTTTAAAAATCTGGGCCAGCTACAGGTTTCTTCTAAGAAGCCAAGTCTGTAACAGGCTTGGGGAAGCGTGTAATTTAGTTGGACCCCCGAAGGCAAAAGATAACCTGGGAGAGGGGGAGAAAGAGCAGCAAGGACGTTTAATTTTGCCTTCAGACTGGTTACATGGAATGGAGACACAGAGTCAGCTGCAGTGGAGGGACAGTGCCAACCCCAACTACACAAACACACACAATTCTGAGGAGTTTGGGAACCATCAGCAAATTGCCCAAATCTGGGGCATCTGGGAGCTGCCACAGGATCCCTGCTGTGCCTCCTCCACACCTGGACAGGCCCAGCTCCATGGTGAAGAAGCAGGATCTGAAAATAGAAATTTTTTTCTTCTTTTTTGTTTTTTAAAAACGTATATTATTACATCTCCATAAAAACTGCTGCCAGAAGGAAAACATTTTTATGTGCTCTGGAAGGCCAGATGTTACGAGAGGTTGTTTAAAGGAGTGCAGAGTCAGGATCAGCCGTGTCCTACAAACAGTTGGGGTTTGTGGAGTTGTTGGGGTTTTTAAAGGTTCCTTCCGGTGGCTGGCACCGCACAGGCTCGGGCAGCAGGACTTCAGCCGAGGCCTTGATTTGCTCCAAGGGGAAATTCCCTCTGTAAGGAATGTTTAGGAGCAGCTCATCCTCCCCACTGCCACTCCCCAGCCGCCTGCTGGGCTCAGCCAAACCCCAGTCCCAGCTCAGAACCCAGTCCTGGCCCAGTCCCTGCTCTCCCCTGGAGATCCAGGGCTCGGCTCCCCTGCCTGGCTCCCCCCGCCATCTGCTCCAGGTCTGACTCACAGGGAAACTCAGCTCCTCTGGGATATCTCCACGGCTGCCTGGTCACTTTGGAGGTTTCCTGCACGGAATCAAAGCAGCTGTCTGGGCTTTCTGTAAACATTGTTCGGAGGAGTAACACCAAGGGAGACATTTAAGCTGGATAAACACTTGAAAGGCTCCGAGAATACCAGGGAAGGCAGAAGGGAACTCATCCTCCATTTTGCTCTGAAAAGCCAGCAACACCCACAGCTGCTCTGGCCACGGAGCAAAGCGAAAATCCCTTTAATGAAACACAAACAGCAACGTGTGCCAAGGGCTCCCAAAGCCACAGGCAGTGGGCAGGCTGAAGGCTCCAGGTGGAAAATATGTGGAATTATTTGGATATCAGCAACGCAAAATTTGGCTTCTCCAGCATTTATTTAAGCTATAACCAGAAAAACGGAGGTTGTGATCTCTGCAGGGCTGGCAGCGTTGTAGGGATCAGCTGAGAACTGAGCCCGTCCCTTCACGGGGATTGACTCTCACCAGTGAAACCAAACCCACCCCATTTCCTTTGCCAGAACCATGGGCAAACCTGGGGATGCTACACGGCCTTTATCTGCCACTTTCCAGCCCTGCTCAACTCCTCTACCCCTTTTTTTCTAAATTATTACAGAACTGAACCTCTGTGAAATCCATACAGGATCTTAAAATCCATCCCATTCCACCCCTGCCATGGGCAGGGACACCTTCCACTGTCCCAGGCTGCTCCAAGCCCTGTCCAGCCTGGCCTGGGACACTTCCAGGGATCCAGGGGCAGCCACAGCTTCTCTGGGAAATCCATTCCAGGGCCTCCCCACCCTCGTGATAGCGAAGTGAGGCAGAAATAATTCCCCAGACAATTGCTGTCAGCACATCCCTGCTGTCCTCTGCTCCCAAACACCGCTGGTGATGAAAGGGCAACTGCTGAGGGGGAGCTCAAGGATCACAGGAAGATCCCACGGGTGGAAAAACAACGTTACAACATCTGGAAGTCACTGGGATGGGCCTTTCTGTGAAAGCTGCCCTTGATGGGAATGGATGAGCCTCCTGATTGCCAAGCACAGGGATTTCCCTGGGATGAGAAATGGCAGAAGGGCTCTGCTGCGGCTGCACTGATCCCAGGGCAGCTCCTCCTGTACACAGGGATTGCTCTGTTTGCACAGCCCAGCCTTCCCCCAGCTCTGCAAAACCTCCCGCCCTCGCTAGAGAGTGTCCCAAGTTCAAAAATCAACACCACCGCGGCTGCTTCAACCCCGGATCTCAGGCCCCACTTCCCTACAACTTTACATCCTCCCCTTCCCACATCTCCAAAGGTAAATAAACCACAGGTTTGGAGCCAACTTCTTTCTCAGCAAACTCACATCCTCAGGGCTCACCCTGGCTCAGGAAGCACCACACGCACGCACACAGCTCCTCTGTGCACGAGGACGCCTCAGGAAGGCACCTGCTGGTGCTGCCTGGAAGGAGGGGGCTGCAGGAACCCACCTAGCAAAGCGCGGCGCTGACCGCGTGCCGGGAAAGCCTTTCCGTCTCCTCTGCACCAGGTGAAACGGGATCACAACAGCTGCTCCCGCCTTCAGCGAAAAGCGCAGCCTTAACGAAACCTCAGAACGCAGCCAGAGCCGCTCGAGCGACACAAGCGAGTCCAAGGTACACAGAGGGGACGGGACCCCGAAATCTGCCAGGGGAAATCATCTGCCAAACATCTGGCTCCAATCAGGAGGGCTGGGAGGTACCTGCAGCCCCCAGGGAACGTGCAAGGTAAATGAAAAGCTGCTGGCACGTTGCATTTCCCTGCAAGTCTTGCTCCCTGAGTCCTCTCTGGCAGTATTTGTGAGAAACAGCATTAATTCGTAAAAATTACAGCCAAAGCCCCGCTGGGCACAGGAGAGTCTCAGTCGTACGGAGGGGATGCTGCAGCCATGACCTGATGAAGTTTCCAGTGTGAAGATGGCACTTCAGGTTTAACTGTCCCTGAGTTCTCAGGCCAAAATTACAAATCCTGTGTGCCTGGAGCTGGCTAAGAATGGATCTCATCCTCCTGGGATAAGTTAGTACATGCACATAAATAAATCAATAACGTATACAGATAAATTCTGTAAAGGAATTCAGGTGACAGCACACAGGGGTTTGTGTTGCATTCTCCTGTGTGCGTATACACACACATTTCTCTGCTTCTATCAGGACAGAAACTGAAATTCCGTAACTGAACTGATAAAGCAAAACCCTGAAATTCCCAAACCACCAGGAAAAGCCAATGAAAGCTCCCCAAGACGAGTTTTCAACTTCCCAAAACAGGCTGAATCCTCTGTGTCTCCTCCTTTCCTTATTCTGCCCACTTAGAAATGTAAAATATTTGTCTCCTTTTAGAAACAGAGACCATTCATGTTGCAGCAGAAGAAAAACTGCACTGGGAAAACCAAGGAAAAGTAGTTCAAGGTACTGGGAGATGAAATAAAATGTGCATGAAATCAAATATGCACAGGCCAGGGAGGCATCTACCAGAGAGGTGCCACCACGTGGCCCCAGGGCAGCTGTGGGGACACTCCAAGAGAATTCCAGGATGCTGGAATGGTTTGGGTTGGAAGGAACCTCAAAGCCCATCCAGTGCCATGGACAGGGACACCTTCCACTGTCCCAGGTGGCTCCAAGCCCTGTCCAGCCTGGCCTTGGACACTCCCAGGGATCCAGGGGCAGCCACAGAAACAAACAGAGTGTCTTGGAGAGAGAGGAAGAAAAATGGTTCTCAAAAATGCAGCGCAACATTTCGGAACAGCCCAAGCGGGAGCCTTGCAGTAACGAGTCTGGGGATATTCTAAAAAGGCAGAGTTTTTCCAAAAAGTCTTGACAAAAGCAACAAAACCCCGTTTATGCTGGGTGCACGGCAACAATCTCTCACCTCGAGGAAGTGACAGCAGAGAACAGCTATTTCCAGACCCTGACTGCAGCTCCAAGCTCAGCTCCACCACGTGGCATTCCCTGAGCTGCTCCCCTGGCCTGCTCCTGGCCACCAAGCTCATCACTCCATCAGCACTCACAAAATACCCCATTTGCAGCTCCGAGGCCAAACTGGTTTCAGGGGAACGGCTCTCAGCAGATTTCCCTCTCCAAGCACTGAGAGGTTCCTCTGCCGTCACTTTGGGAGCCAGGATATGACCAAGCTTGTGAACACTTCAAAAGCTTCGTCTCAAACACGAGGACGTCTGCTATTCTCATTTTAGGATCAAAGGTGGGCAAGTAGCTTAAATGCCGAGTTGACCAAAACTATGTGAATTTACCACAGACAAGGTTATTTTAAAATATTACTGGATATTGTCAAGGTGAAACTGCAACGTGCCATTCAAGAGGTAACTAAAATCAGCTTCTGGTGGTGCAGTTTGCCGCAGGGCTGATCAAAAAGGGAGAAATAAAACTTGCAGTCCTTGGGTGATGTGGTGAACTGGACTTGGAGCAAAGTGCAAGCCTTGCCCTCAGGAGTTCAGTCCAGCTGCAGGTAAATTTTCAGCTGGGGACGAACAGAAAGCTCAAGGCAGTGTGGAGAGGGCAGTTCTCTGCAGGATTCTGTCCCATCCAGCCACTGTGGCATCCACAACCAGCAAAGCCCAGCCCCCAGGGCTGCAATGTGCCCCCAGTTTTCAGGGTTTGTGCAGGAGCTGAGCATCCTCACCCGGCGCTGCCGCACCGTTCCCGACGCTGGAACCAGGCCCTGGCTTTAATGCAGCACAGCTGAATCCAATGTTCTGCTGCTAAAATGATGACAGAAGCATGAATCTGCCCAGAGCAGCTTTGGGAGGGAAAGTCAAACCAAACAAGGCCCAGCAGCCCAGGCCAAGGTGTACTGAGGACACCCATTCCGCACAGGGCCTTGTTTTCCTTGGCAGCGCTCGTGCTCCAGAGGCCACGGCCAGAGTCGAGCCCTTGGCCTGCACTTCACAGCTCTGATTTACAGGATTAGCAAGGCCTGGGATTAAATATTTGTCCGGGTCACTGTAACTCGGGTGTAATTACAGCAAAAAGAGTCAAAAAAAGGTTCAAAACTGTCTCTAGATGCTTTTTTCCTTCAGTTGCTTTTCCATCAGCTTCTTCAACACCAACAACGTGGAAAGAAAAACCACCCAGGTCTGGGGCAAGCTGTGCAAGACTAACCCAATTTCAGTCCCTCTCTGCAATCCCAGACCCTTGTTGCCTTCACCTGGCTCAAACCTGTACAAAACCGTGAGGTTTCTAACAGAGTCTGCATTGTCCTTTGTACGGAAAGGCCCGGCCTGCCCTGGGAAGGCTCATAAAGGAGTTTCAGCTGCTGCCAATCTCTCCAGTCACTCATGACCTTACAATGTGCCTCCTGTCCTCCGGAGTTTATTACTCTGCTCCAGTCACTGACTTCCCCAGCCCAGAGCGAGCCCAATTCAGCAGCAGGGAGGCAGGAGCCTCTGGCAGGTGCTGGGGCAGCAGCACCCTCATGCCAGGAGGTGCAGCTCTGCCTGACCCAGCGGCACTGCTGAGATCAGCCTGGCACCTTCCTGGTGAAAAGCAGCTCTCAGGAGGAGGTCAAAGTAATTAATGCTGGCACAAAACACCCAAATGTTTGCAACAGATTTCTCTCTTTTTTTTTTTTTTTAGGAGATTTTTTAGAATCCTGGTGCTGCGGGAGGAAAACACTGATGGAGGATACTCTGTAACTGATGCCTTTAAAAGATCCTACAGTCAGTGCAAAATACAGGTTTGCTCAGTGGCTTTAGAAGAGAGACGTAAGAAAAGCGGTCATCCTGTATTTTTATAATCCTACTGGAATCTTCTGGTGAGAAAGTGGGCAAATCTTACAGATAAAAATATATATAAAATTCGGGAATACTGAAAGACAAACTGAGACTTACAAGCAAGTCTAAAACTCCTGCTGAATGTTTTATATTTTTAATTGCAAGCTCTGCTGTGCCAAGCACAGTTCAAGGCCCTTTCTGGTAATTCCACACTGCATTTACCATCTCACTGGGCTGCAGAACAGCAGGAGAAGAAATGTTCACACAACACCTCACAAAACCAACTTTTTTGTGCCTGGCTGGGGCTGCTGGGGATGGGGGAGTGAGGACACAGCCGTACCTGTCTGGTGAGGCTCCCCCCCAGGTTCATGGTACCAGAGCCAGTTTTGTTGGTCTGCAGCCACAGCATCACTGTGGAGGTCAGCTTGTAATGGGCAGTGCGGCCACTGGACTTCTCCTGCAAGGGGAAGGCAACAAAGAAAGTTAAAATCCCTCCTGAAGCTGAATGGGGGCTGGCCTGGCAGACCCCACAAGCAACAGCACAGGTAAGGCTAACCCCACTCACACAGCACGGTCTCTTAAAGTCAATTCCAAGTGTGCACATTCCTCTAACTTTCCAAAGCAAATCTAGTTAGAGCAATTTATCCTCCTATTACCTTGTTTTTATTACCTAATTAGTGATATTTATCTGTAGCCCTTTATGTTTTTAAAAAAAAAAAAAAAATCTCAGGATCACATGCACAGCAAGCAACATACTTTCAATTCTTCTGGGATTCTTTTTGATTACAGCCCTGACTTATCTCTATCCAAATTGCTCCGGGGCATTTTCAAAAATTAACAGGGGAAAGAAGTTTACAGGCCTGACACAATATTGCATTGTTCAGTGGAACACCTGTGCTCCTTAATTGTCTGGAATTAACTGGGTTTTGTTTTCACTTGGGTGTATCAGCTGCCCCAGAGGCTGTACCTGAACCTCCACCACGTGGATGGAATCCCAGCATCCCTTAATCTTCTTTGATCCATCTCCAGCTTTCTTGATGAGGATCACCCCGGCAAAGCCATGATCCAGATCCCAGAGGTAGACAGAGGAGACTCCACCTTCAAAATACCTGCAGGAGGCAATGCAAAGGCAAGTTAAAAGCAAGCAGGACCCAAGCCAGAGTCAGATATCGACAACAGCAATCTCAAATAAGCAGAATTGTTCTGTCTTTAGAGAGATTATTTTTTCCTTTCAGGACAGCACACTCTCAGTTACACACCCAGAAACACAGCAGCTCAAATCACTTCTTTAATTACAGAGACTTTAATTACAGAACAACTGCACGTTTCTCTGATGCAGAATGAAGGCCTGGTGAGAACCAGAGCTGTTTACAGATTTCTACAGGACTTGAGCAAACAATTCCTCTGATTCCAATTACCTACAACAGCTGCTAAAAGCACGAGCTACAGAGTGGGCTGAGAGCAAGGCTTTATTTTACAATTTTCCCCCCTCCTTTCCCTCGCGATTGGCAAAGTCTGGAAGTTCTTCACAGCAAAGTTCACTAAATAAGACAAAAGGGAGCAGGTAAATAACTTTTCAAGCCTCAAAAGTTTGCGTGAAGCTGACACTGATTTACTGCAAAGGCAGCTGAGCTGAAACTGAGGATCTCAGAAATGCAGGGATGCTATTGGGGCTTTATTATTCCAGCTTCAGATACGGCAGCAAGAGAAAAAAGAGCCAGGCAGCCCCAATCTCAGGTGTCTGTGGCTAAAAGCACACCCAGAAAACCACCAAAGCAATGGGATCTGTAGAGCCCCACTCCCTCTGCATGGCACTGGTGCAGATGGGAAATGCATTTTATAAAACAATGAACAACCCCAGACTGCTGGAAGAAAGATGCACGAGGAGTAATTTTGCCTTCTAGAAAATTGGAATTGCAACCCACAGCATTTTACCCCTTCCATTCTCAAGTTCCCAAGGAAAAGGGAACAAATCCTCTGTCTCAGCACACAAATCTCAGGTCTCAGGGGCGACCACGGCACAACAAGGCTCGTGTGAAAGCAGGAGAGGCAAAACCTCGTCACCCAGAGACACGAGGAGCTGCCAGAACTGAGCTCCCAGCAGGTGTGGGCCAGGCAGATGAACGTGGGCTGTGCTCGGCCTCTGAAGGTCACACACAGAGCTGGCAGTGACCACACGTTGCTCCTCTTCTGCAGGAGAGGGAATTATCCCTCGTGGCCAACACGAAAAAATGACGGAACCTTCGCACCTCTGTGCTCCTCTCCTTTCTACCCACGGGCCTAGCAGCCGTGAACGGTGCTTAAAAGTTGATTTACTGTGCAGTTTGGACTTCATTTTTTTATTATCTCGGAGCACTGTGGATTAAAGCCAGCCACACTAAGCCACCCTTGCCAACAGCCAGGAGAAAACACATCTGGAAGTAAATGCCAGTGACACTTCCAGAACATTCTCTGCGCTCACAGACCAGCCCAAGGTGTTGTTTCAAGAGGGCACAGCCACCAAAGAGCCCCAATTCCCTTTAACTGCAGACATCCAAGCCTGTATCCAAACCAATGCCGACCTCAGGAGGGGTAAACACCTTCCTGTGAACTCACCACAGCTTTTTATTTTTAATGGGAGCCTCTGCCACTCCTCAGCGAGCTCAGGAGCCTCTGTCCTGTGGCACTTGTCACCCACGGGGAACACAGCAGCGACAAAGCAAAGCCCTTTGATACCCAGCTAAAGCCAGGCTTCCAGCAGGCAACTTCAACCTAACAAACCGACAAACGCCCTTTTCACATCCCCTGGGGAATTCACAAATGGATTTTGCTTAATGCAGTTAATGGGAATTCCAGTCCTGCAGTGAACCTCAGCTCCAGCCTAAGTGACCCTTCCTTTAGCAGTGGGAATGGAAGGCCAGAGAGAGGGAGTTATTGTCCCTTCTCAGAGTGAGATTGCTTAAAAAAAAATTATATATATATGTAATATATTATTTTTCACACAGAGAATCAGTGAATTCACTCAAAATGAACTGGCAGGCACTGAGAACATTACAGTGTGCACAGACAGTTTCCCCATTACCCACTTTACGACCTTGCTACGAGCATGAAACATTAATTAAGAGAGGGACCGAAACAAGGTTTTGGGAAATTTATTCTTACCTACTGTACTTTGATCCTAATGACATGAAACAGGAAAAAAATAATTTTTATGTGGTTCACCTTTATGAGATTTTACATAAAGGCTTTTGTGGGTATTTTAAGAATGTGCTAAAATGTTGTCTGAAACCACATAAAACCATGTGAAGAGCCTCCCGCCAGAACCAACAGCGCACACATGGAAACGCTTTAACCGCCTTTGGAGATTTAATGAATCAAATACAGTATTAATATTGTTTTAAATACCAACATGCTATTTCAATAAAGCTGCCTTGCCATGGCCAGACCCAGGATCTGGAGGCTGGGATAACAATGCCAGCGATTGAATCCAAGGCACGCCAGGGTGTGCATTATCCAAAGGCTCCTCAGCACTGCAGAACCACTCCAAAATCTCCTCCTCCTTCATGGGGAGAAGATATGCAGCACTGATCACCACACTGGATCTCACCTTCCCTCACACTGAAGTGGGATTTCTGAAGGCAGGGAAGTCGCAGCTGGAGAAGGGAACGTTCCTTGAAACACGTTTTTTGTTGTTTTAAAGAAAAATAAAGAGGTGCCACAGGCTAATTGGTCCGTAATAGAAAACGGGATGATAGACTGGGGGAAATTTAAATTGACATTTGTGGACTTGGATTTGCTGCAGGAAGACTGGGCTTCCTCCAAGAAACCCCTTCAGCATGGACTGAAAAAGCAGCGCGGACTAAAATCCCAGCAGGAGAGGTACCAAGTGGGAAAAGGCTCCAGGAAGGCATAAACTGGGATCTTCTCTGTTACAGAAACGGATGGGCAAGGCAGAGCACAGCCCCAAAGCCACACTCAGCAGCTGCAGCAGAGCACTGAAGCTCCTGGGCTGAGCATCTCTGTCCTTGGTGGCTCGTTCTGGACGTCCCTGTCCCTGATCCTCCCTCACAACTGCCACTGGAGAAGACAAGCTGTGGTCTTTGGAAGTTGGAATCACGGAATCCTTGAGGCTGGAAAAGCCCTTTAAGCCCATCAAGTCCAACCGTCAGCCCAGCACCGCCATGCTCAGCGCTAACCCACGTCCCCACGTGCCACATCCACATGTTTTTTGAACGCTTCCAGGGGTGGTGAGGCCACCACTGCTCTGGACAGCTTGTTCCAATCCTTTACAACCCTCTCCCTGAAAATCTTTTCCTAAGGGTCAACTTAAACCTTCCCTGGCACAACCTGAGGCCATTTTGCCCTCTCCCAAAGCATCCAAGCAACCAGCAGATGCTTTTGGGATGTTCAGGAGGCCTCAAGCAGGAACAATTCCTGTTGTGGTACCTCAGGAGCACCCCCACGGGATAAACCCAGTTCAAAACAAAGCAATCGCTGCACTCTGCCTGAGGACACAGATCAATCCAGGATGTTTCAATCAAGATCAATCAGGCTTTACCTACAGACAAAAGTTTGTTATAAAACAACGAAAAATCATTGTTTTATGGTTGTCATATCCCTTTATTAACAACCAAAACACTGCTAAATGATGTCAGAGTTGGGTTCAGTTGGAAGGACCTTAGGAGATGGTCTAGACCAAGTGACATCCCCGTCCTCTCCGAGGACGGCCAGTGCTCCATCTCTGGGAAAATAAGTTTTTATAAGGCTGCCCAGGAAGGTGACTAAAAGGCGTAAGGCCCAAAGTAATCATTCACTCTCTTTACAGAATTCAGAACAGCAGTTCACTCAAAATCAATTATAGTTTTAATGTCATGATCAAACACCGAGTTTTTATATCCGTTACTCATCAACCACAGAACTCCTGGAAAAAGCTGTTTTGTACAAAAAATGTCGCACTTAAGGCTGACCTACTTTACAAATGCAAGAATAAAAGAAAATATTTAAGCTAAGAGTGATCCAAAGCTTTATGAAGTGTTTGAAGTTGAAGCGGGTGGAGACACAGGATGGAAACTTGTCTAAGGAGCTGGAGCTGCATCCCTGAAATAGAGGCTGTGGCCAGAACAAAGCCTGAACTTCAAGAGGGATGTGACAGGGGAGGAAATCCCCCAGCTTCCAGCACAGACCTCAGAAAAGGAGCGCAGATTAATCACTTTGTTTTACCACTGAAGGCCCCGTGACTCTCCTGATAATGTTCCGCTCCTCCTGAGCCTCACCGAGGGATCCTGGACCCCGTACGGAGAAAATGACTTTCCACCACACAGCAATAAAAGCAAGCTCAGGCTTTCAATTACACTTCAGAACCAAATCACTCATCCATAAAAACATTTGTGTGTTTTCCAGTAAGGAGCTGAGAGCCAGAGACAAAAAGTCTGTGGCTTGTGGCTCTCACAACCCCCTGATGCCAAAGTACCAACACCTGGAACCTCAGCCTGGCCCTGCAAACCTTCCAAAGGCTTGCACAGGGTTTCAAACTAGCTCATTTAAAGCAGAAAAAATGTATTTTCTTCTATTTCCTAAAGGTCACAGAGTTATTTCTTCCAGCTACAGAAGTTCAGCACAGAAAGGGAAATGTCTCCAGCTATTTAGATCAACAGACTTCTGAGCAAGCTGGCATTTAAAAATCCTACCCCAAAGGAAAACACTGAGCGTTCAGCTACACGTGTTTTTACAAGAGTGACAATGACTGAAGTCACAGCAGGAGCAGCTGGTGTCTCACAGCAACCCAAAACATTTCCCAAATGCCGAGGTGAGGAAGCAGCCATTCCAACTCTCATGGGAACAGAAAACTGGAGTGGCAAAGCCTTGGCACAACTCCCACCGAGCCCTTCCCCTCTGCCACCTCAAACCAGCGCAGGAATCGCTACAGAAATATGAAGGAAGTGGCAAATTTGAGCAACCCCACCTTCCACCAAAACAAAGCACTGCTCAGGTGTTCACAAATCCTCTGCAATCTCACACCTCGAGCTGGAGGAGGAACGAATTCTTCAGGAGAGCAGTTGTCCCTACACAATCCTGTTGCCTCCATCCAGCTTTGGAGTGGCGAGGCTCAGGACCCTGGTCTTTAGTAAAAGGACGAGGAGCGAGCCAGGATGTGACACTTCTCCCACTGCTGTGAGTACAGATGATTTCACAACTCCTCTCTCCTCCTTCCCTGGTCCCAGGAGCACAACTGTGGAACACTTCCACAACCTCACCCAGAGACTTCAAACGAAGAAGGTAAAATGTCCGTGCACAGCCCCAGGGGTTTTGCACCCCACTTGACGAACTCAGCCCCAGTTATGCTTGGGGGCTCTGTCCAGGTATTTTACAGGAATTCTTTCCAGCCTACACAGGTGCAGAAACCCCTGGAGCAAACATACCAATCCAGTTAGGTATGTGTAACCTCAATGCCAGTTGTACTTAAAAGCACACATCTGGACCATGGTGGGATGACTCAAACTGCTCAGCAGAGTTGTGAAGTGCAGGAACTCTGCAAGGAAGGAAAACAGTGCCCAAACAATGGGATCCTGAAGGCTAAAAGCCTCCCAGAACCTCCCAATTTGTGCTTTCTAGCACCTTTCACTATTTAATAAAAACCGCGTGCTGCGTGCATTTTCCTTCCCATCCGATTGCTCTCGGCAGATGGAAACTTAACGACCAAATCCCTCTGGAGAAGTCACCTGGAAAGAGTTCCCTCATTCCATCAGCCACCAAAGGAGCAGGACAAGGGTTTGGAATGTCTCCAAATGAGGCACTGGCTCATTAACACCAGGAAGCTCCGGCTGCTTCCAAACCCTTCGCCCGTGGCCATCCCCGGGCAGCGCAGACACTGCCTCAGCCACCCCCAGTCTGCCACGTTCCACACTCTGCCAGCTGAAATCCAAACATGGACAGCAGTGGAAAAGACAGCAGAAATCTTCTGTGTTGTAGGGTTTTGGGTTTTTTTTTTGCCAAAATCTTTGCAGGCTGCAGATTTCAGTGAAATCAGTTCTTCTAACAGGAGAATTTTGTATCAGATCTGCCACCAGAAGGCTGCTGTTGTTTTAAGTTACTCTGTCTCCAATTCCCATCATTAAAACACTGTACATTTGTGAGGGCACAAGGTTAAGTTTCTGCCCATACAATACAATGTATTACCAGAGACAACCAGTTCGAAAATTCCAGTTCATAATAAACTGATAATTTAAAATTCTGTCTCATTTTTGAATGTAAGTAGTTTCTTCCTAGGGATTTTAAAGCCTTCAGAGAGCAGTGTTTGAGGACAGTGCTGCATCGTCAGTGTTGACCTCCTAATCCAAGTGCTCAGATTTTATGTAATCACAGAGAACCGTGGGAACCCAAGGGAAAAACTCCTCCTCCACCCAACATCTCCGATTCAGAAGATAAGAATGCAGTGTGTGCAGAGCTGCTCCAAAATGGAACTCCCAAAGAAAAAAAAAAAAAAAAAATCAGATGAAAATTTAGTTTTCCAGCATGGCAGAACATTTAATTTTCCCCTCTTTTCTAAGAGAATTCTCTAATCTGTGTAATGTATATCAACAAATTCAATATTAATTCTGCTCTGAGTGCTGAGCTGCCCGTGGGTGCTCTGAGGAGGGGATCCCACCACTGCTCTGAGCTCTACACAGATAAATAATTTTCATAAATTTCCTAAATAATTTCCTTGGGAAAACAGCGTGGCTGGGATTGTAAAAGCACACAGACATGAAAGCAGTGAGTGCCTTGGTGGTTTAGACCTGTCTTTGGAGACTTCATCTCACCCTGATTATCAGCCTGACCCAGAGGCAAGAACGTCCCCGATGACACAATCCCGATGTCCCACCCGACTGAGCAGCTCCCCAGGCAGCAGGGAGAGGCTCTGAGGTTTCCTTAGTGCTGGGATGCACAACAAACCCATCTGGATCCAATCTGCAGGGCCCTGGCTGTGCAAGCCCCAGGAACTCCCATGCCCAGGAGAAAGGCGGCACAAAAGGGATGGAGCCGTAATGAGGAGCAGGGAGCTCACGGCAATAAAGGCACTTCAAAGCTTTCCAGGGGTTTCCAGTTCAGGCAAATCAGGTTTTGCATCTAAACACAGACACAGGGCTCACGTAAAGAGCTCACAGCTGCACCCTTGGTGAGCTCTGACCCCGTCCAACCTGACCCTGGACAATTCCAGAGGTTGGGCACCCTCAGTTCCCCTGGGCACCCTCAGTTTCTCTGGGCACCCTGTGCTCAAACCCAGCCCCTCACCACACCTCTCACATCTGTTCTTTACTTGGTGCCATCAGAGCTGTTCCATGCACAAAACGCATCAAAACTGGTCCAGCAGATGAATCCAGCAGCTGCTATGAACCCTGTGGGAGGCGCAAGGTGTCTTGTGAGTCGGCCTGAACTCCCCTGAGAGGCTCTGAGGGTCTGTCAGGCCCGGCAAGGAGAAATCAGGTGACACCACAGCAGATCCCAGAAACAGCTACAGCACCAGGGCATCACTGAGAGAGGTTTCCACTTTTTCTTATCAAGACAAGTGGAACGAGGCAGTGTCAGAGGCGCTTCAAGCACCAAACTAGGAAAAAGGGTAAAAACAGCTGAAAAGACGTAAAACTATCCAGCAGTTTATGGGTCATCTGAAGGTAACTTGGTATAGATGATGGCACAGGTCAGTCAAAATGAGAAATCCTGAAGCCCAGCAGAGCCAGGCTGTTCCACGAGATTAAACACAATAATAAAAATAAAAAACACAGTCAGCCCCGAGCACCCTGAAAATGAAAGGGCAAACTCTTCCGTGGGACGTCACTGCAGTACCTGAGCAGGCTCCAGCAAAAGGCTCCTCACTCTCCACATTCCCGAGGCACAGGGAATTCCTCACCCGTGCTCTCCCCACAGGACAGAAATATCCACGCTGCAAAGAGCGGAGGCCTGGGGTGCTGCCCTCAGCCCTGCCAACACCACCCCAAAACGGCAATAACTGCTCTGGACCAGACTCCAATCAAAATTCAATAATAAAAGGATTACACACAACAAAGACATTTCAGAGGTCAATCCTCTCCCAGACCTCCTTCCACTCCTACCAAATTCCTGATCCAGAGCTCTAATATAACAAACTGAAAATGGATCAACATCAAAACACAGACAGAAGCAGAAGTTCAAAAGGTTTCGTTGCTCACTCTGTTGAGAGAACTCAAAACCTTAATCAATACAAACATTTTCAGGAGCAGAACGATTAAGATGATGTTTTATCTTTTTTTAAAGCTGTTAAAAATCAAAAGCACCAATAAATCCAATTTAAGCTGAGGAAAAAAAGGAGGAATAGATTTCTAAATGCATGTCAGTCACTAAACCGGTCCAAAGTTGCCAAAACTCATCCTGTTTGCAGACAGATCAGCAGCATCCTTCCCAGGGGAGGTCTATTTAATCACTTCAGAAATTATTTCTTCCAGACAACAAAGAGCCATTAGATTACTTAATTAAAGCCCTGATTATCTCCAACCCAAAACAAGGGAAGGCAGAATCTCAAATAGGGAGATTTAACCAGCTGCCCTGGTCCTCATTACGCTTTGATTTCAATCAAGCACACACACGTCAAGCAAAGGGCAATAAATTACAACCACGTGTTGGAAGAAATGATCTTCCCCATATTGCAAGTGGAAAGGCAAGGCTCTGACTGAGTGGTGTAAGATATTAGAATTCCATCTGGGAATAATAACCTCCTGAACACAAACACACCAGGGCATTAGCTCCAGGCACTGTGGGAGTTAAACCTGGCAGCAGGAGAGGGAAATGAAACAGTTGTTTTTTGGGAAAGTGACATGGATTTTGGTAAAACAGATAACCAAGAAATATGTTTGTTGTTTGACACCGAGGGAACTAAAACCTGGTGTAATTCCTCTTTAACCCAAATGATTCCAGAAGGAAAAGGTGGGAAAGTCCAGATACTAAAGGTAACACTTAAGACCAACTCAGCACTGGTTTATTCAGAGGCACTGAAGGTTCAGCAAAATTGTTCTTCTCCAGTTTACGTGATTTTATTTATATTTTATTACAAGACTTCTCCGAACTTGTTTTCACAGTGCATTGGCCACTGACCTTTTGGGGACAAAAGTAGATTTTAAGGTGCCCAGCAAACAAAATCCGACTGGATTATTTCACACAAACTGTTAACAAATCCCTAAGAGGCTGTTTCCCTCAAAACACCCACGACAGCAGGTGCCAACCCCTTGGGAAATGGCAAACACAATGCAGTGACTCACTGAACGTAGGTGGAGACTTACCACACCTGATGAAAAGAGAAATCTAAAAAGGAAAGGTGTGTGGGCCAAATGGAACTGACACAAGGGGAAACTGAAGTGATTTGAAAAGCTGGGAGAGGCTCGAGATGAATTCTGTGAGATATCAGCACTTTCCGTGTTAGAGGTAAAATGGGAGCTGATCCAGGAGTGGTCTGGACCACATGAGGAGAGCAGAGAGGGATGGAGATGCTCTCAGAAATCCCTGTTTATCTCCAGATGCTGGAATGAGCAGCACAAGGTGCATCTGGAAGCTCAGGAGTGAAGTGAGCCCCATGCACAGCAGCTTCTGCGAGACCCCTCCTGGGAGGAAAGGCTGAGAGAGCTGGGATTGTCCAGCCTGGAGAAGAGGAGGCCCCAAGGTGACCTCACTGCGACCGTGCAGGGCCTGAAGGAGCTGACAGGAAAGATGGAGAGGGACTGTGGAGAAGGAATGGAGTGCCAGGACAAAGGGGAATGGCTTCCCACTGCCAGAGAGCAGGGTGAGATGGGATATTGGGAATGAATCCTTCCCTGTGAGGGTGGGGAGGCCCTGGCACAGGGTGCTCAGAGAAGCTGTGGCTGCCCCTGGAACCCTGGAAGTGTCCAAGGCCAGGTTGGACAGGGCTTGGAGCAACCTGGGACAGTGGGAGGTGTCCACAAAGCCACTACTTGCTCTGAAAAACCCAGCAGAAACTCTCATTATAGGAATAAAACACCTTAACAGCCCAGGCAGTTCTGGTTCTCCCTGTGAGTGCTGTGATTATTTTGGCATTCACTGTTAGCTCTCTCCCAAAAAACAGCGTGGCTGTAGTTACAGAAGCAGCTCAGAAACATTCTCTGCCTCACTGAGGGACAGAACAGCCTCTTAGGGGACTGCTGGTGAGGAGCTGATGTGTCAGATTTGAGGCTTCTCCCTCAGCACCGTTTCTATTCTCTTCATCTGCAGCCACTGCACCCAAAGTGGTATTTTTTAAGGGAGAATCGGTAATGTGAAGTATCAATTTGCCTGGTGTCCCCTGCGAAGGATCTGTTTGGGCAGACAACCTCACCAGAGTGAAAAGACACCATGGAAAGTCTCTGCAGGTCCACTCAAAATGTAGATTTTCTGAGCACTGTCTACAGACTGATCCCTGTTCCTGGAAGGTGCACCTGGAATAGATCTGCCCATCTAACAGAATCCAGAATTTCCACAAAAGACACAGTCCGGAGGGCTGCCAGCACGCTGAGCTCTTTGATTAACACATCAACGAGCCTGAGGGATTTCCCAGTGCTGGAAAAGCCGTGCTCTGGAATTCCTGGCTCTGGAATTGGGAAGGACACTGGTGACTGGCCCAGGATGCCTCGTGCACTCCCTCCCCAGCTGCAGGAGCTGCCAGAGCAGCGGGGCAGTGCCGCCTCCATCGTCATCGCTTGGCCCGGACCCACTGCTGGCTTCCCAGCGCGTTCCCAGCTCCAGCAGACCATGGAAATGACATCCCTGCCACTGCCATCCCCTTCCCACTCCAGCCCTCCCTGCGTGGCTCCAGCAGCTGATCCGTGAGGAATTGCTGCAGCCATGCCCAACCCGACGTGTTGGCAAGAGCAGCACTGAGAGAAGCTGGCACTTGTTACCACCTCTGAATTTCCTGCCCTCTGATCTCCAAGTCAAAATTAGGCTTCCGCTGTCAAAACACAAAAATCCAGTTGTCTTGTTCAGGAAACTGCAGAGCCCAGCTACAGAACAAAAGCCTGTTTCTATTTCTCTGCACATCTGTGCTGGAGGTGAAGTACAAATCCTGATTTCAAGCACGACGAACCGAGGTTAAGTTTCCTTCACTTTGCAAATTCTTTCCACAAATGCCACA